>WOUH02000012.1:628630-657041 GCA_009936405.2 Stevia rebaudiana
CTGTACGAGGTACGAGGTTGTCAGTGAAAAAGTGGCCTATACGCCACGTATAGCCCTATACGTGGCGTATAGGGTTGCAGAGGGTGTGGGAATAGTGTTTGGGGGTGTGTAAATAGCAGGACCCTTTCAAATATATGTAATCTCAGGTATATGAGCAAAACAAGGGAAGGCTGGCAGAGTTGTTTACTGCATGCTATGTTATT
Source organism: Stevia rebaudiana (assembly GCA_009936405.2). NCBI lineage: Eukaryota > Viridiplantae > Streptophyta > Magnoliopsida > Asterales > Asteraceae > Stevia > Stevia rebaudiana. The sequence goes on from WOUH02000012.1 coordinate 628,834, forward strand.
GTATTGTACATAAATTGCTTCCGCTGTAATACATTATTGTATGAAATGAAAAGGTATGTTTTGGTGTAAACTGGCTTGTGTGTAAATCTATGGTTCGATCCACTTTAGTTACTGGTTAGTGACGATTCTTTCCTGGGCCGGAGGTCGAGGACCAGGGGCCAGGAAGTGGGGTGTCACAGGGCAAGACTTTCATGCTAATTATTGTCATTGATTACTTTGAACAAATACTTAATGAAAACAAAATTATACATGACTATCTCATTATAAGTCGACTAAATGTTTTACATGATAAGTGCAATAAGCAAATGGTTTACAAATAAAAGAGTACGGTAGCTAATGGTTTAACATCTTATTGAACATAACAGACATAATGCATCACAATGTGGGTCTCTTTGATGATGCAATCCATACATGCGCATGACTAATCTTGACTAGCAATCAATTACCTGAGAATACATGCATGAAAATTGAGTTAACATAAAGTTGGTGAGTTCACACGTTTTAATATCATGTAGTAAAGCATTGAAAATATAGTTGTGGGCCATATCACATTATAAGATTTGGTTTGTTGATCAGACAATGAATTTATGTTACCATAAGAACATCGAAACCGATAGTACTACCCATGATTACCTAGATAATGAAACTAACGGTCGGATTATGAGAGGACTTTGGGCATGTTAAGTGTAGCCACTAATGTAACAAAATGAATCATATAACCATAATGTGTTCATGAAAATATAGTATGTTGCATGTATTCTCCCCTAAGAATAAACAGTAAAATGGGGCCGTGAAACTCACTACAGTGATGTTATGAAGAGTGACGCCCTAGTGCTTGTATGTGATGGTCTTATCCGCGGCCTACATTTATATGGACGTTTGTAGAGTTTTACCTCATGATTCGAGTTACTTTGACTTGGACAATTATTTGGAAACTAAATAAAAACCAACTAAAATGACAATTAAATCTAAACAATAAGCTAAAGTCAAGATTAAACCAACAGGATTTCCACCTTTAATTACCGGCTTTTTGTGTCGATGGGTATGCGATTAACCTTGTTTAGTAGTGAAAAAATAATATTTCGTATTTAGATAAAGGTTAATTAATCATTTAGGATAATAATAAATGATTTCAAGAACGTCAACAGAGATAAGTGATAATAATTAGGATTTGATGATACAAATAAGAGAATAATTGGCTATTTACGTAAGCACCAAGACTGTTCATCTTATAAATATATCTCTCTCTCACACCTCTCTCCTGATGTGAAAACGCTGATTGAACCACCTACATGATCATGCCTTCTTCATACGGTATTGTGCTCCAAAAAGCAAAGAGTTTCATAATCGTAGGATCTAGTGATTTCGTGGATATATTGGTTTACGTAATGAAAGACGGAAGCATAAAGACTCAGAATTTGTATGAACCCACTAAAACCCTTAACACGGTGTCCATAATCGATGATGGCCATCATTACGAGAAGTTTCGCCTTCTATTCACTTCGAATAACAACGGGTTCATAATTACTTCAAGATACTTGTTTTATGATGACGAAAGTGATCAGTTATTGGATTATGTTGAGGATGAACACAGTCATCGATCATCAATTCAGATGGCAAAGTTTGTATTGTGGTGCGACATAGTCTGTAATGACTTTCCAAAGGCGATTGATCATGTTGTGAAGAAACGGATGTTAATGAAAGAGGAGGAAGAAGACGAGATTTGTGTAATTTGTCAAGAAAATTACCAAGCGGGTCATATGATCGGAACATTAGGATGCAAACACAAGTACCACGAGGGATGCATAAAAAAATGGTTGAATGAGAAGACTCGATGTCCAATCTGCAGGGATGTGTCACTCAGCTTTGATTATACTACAGGTGCTATTGAAGATTCATGACATTTGAAGCTGTTCAATATTTTAGCATGTTTTGCATTAAGCAAAATTAAGTATATATGATAATATAAATACCCTTTTGTTAAGTTGTAATTATTGTTTTGATTAATTGAGATTACTAGCTACTAGAGGTAATAGTGAGGATTCATGAGTCTTGTAGTTCATTTAATTGCATTAATAGACAACAACAGCATGTTTTGCATTGAGCAAAATTAAGTATGATAACATAGATGTCTTTTTGTTGTAAACGTATTGATCGATCAATTGATATTACAGATGCTAGTGAGGATTCAAGACTCTTGGTGCCCAATCGGTATACCCAAAACCCGTAACATATGGGACGGATATACCCAAAACCCGTAACATATGGGACGGGTATACCCAAAACCCGATGGGTTTGGTTCGGGTATATAAGATTAATTTCTTTTTTGTGGGTATGTGATGGGTATGAGATTTGATAATAAGATAACATAACTACATTTTCATAGAGCGGTTCCGTGGTGGTTAGACTTGATTCTAACTTTCACAAAAGCATATAGCTTGGGTTTAGAGGAGCCAAGTTAAGCTAGGATATTTTCTCGAAAATCTCTTTTATGGCCAACCATAGCCGATCTCATCCTCATTTTGACTATGAGACTTATATCACCAGTTATATATGCACACATCCTCAATACTATTAATATAAACTTTAGTTTGTCCTAAGTGGATTCCACCCCGAGCAATATATTTGCCGCGTGATATACTTTAATTTCTGCTACTTACTTTCTTTCTTTATTTACTTTTACTTAATTGCAATTAAAAAAAAATCTCTTTAAATATTTTGACTAAACGGTAACCACTGTTGACTATTATAATTCATGTCCTTGGATTGATACATGGTTCTTACATTTATTATATTACGCTATAATATGTGCACATGCCTATTGTGTGTGCGTGTTTGTCATTTACATAGCTATCCTGTCTTATAAATTAGAAACAAAATTTAATGTTAGTCATAACCTCATCGTTTTATCATTATTAAACACACGATATCACTCATCTTCATGTTCTTACACATTAGTATGTTGGTCAGCATTATACAAGAAATCCTAGTACACATGCCCGAGTTTGCTATCTATATTGATAACATTAAGGTTAGGCCGTTTACTAAACCTGCCCTTCCCTTGACCTAAACTGGCCACTACCCAATCTCTAAATATGTTGAATCCTCTTTTTCCTAATTTCCTCTTTGACTTTGCATTACTTGCAGTGTGTGCTCATTAGCTCTTGTCTTTAGTTTAGTTTCTCCATTCCTGCATAACATTCTTCCTTCTTGTGATTGCATTGATCCCATTAACTTCACACAGGGAAAAAGTGGCCAAGTCATAGGCCATTATAATCAAACTAAGTTGTGAGACTTCTTAACGCTTTGTATAAGATCTTCTGATCTGAGATCAACTTTCTCACCAACAGCTCATTGTTAGATAACAATAGAAATAACTTGAGAGAAGTAGTCACCAATCTATTGTTAGATAACAATAGAAACCTAACCTGATTTTGTAACACTTTATGTAATAAAACATGTGCACATTATATATATATAAGCACACATCTTTAGGAAACAAAATACATACCAACTATCTATTTGAACAAAACTGTATAAAGATGTACAAGTGTGATTATTGTGTGTATAACTTATGATAGCAACGTTGAAAACAAAACAATGTATTTTTTTGTATAAAATCATGAGCTAGTAAATAGCTACATGTATGCTTACACAAACATGTTAGTTCACACCACTCAGTAGAGCCCTAAATGTTGTAGGGGCTCCAACAAAATTGACCACTTTATATTACTTTGGGTTTGAAATTTTAATGTTATATGAATTTGATATTATTAGTACTATGGATTGGATATTTGTAAGCCATAAACTCATACAAATAAATATTTTCGGTTAAACGTGAAACAATAGTCGGCATAATAAGAACTGGATTTAATCAATAACATGAAAATATATAATTCCAAATGGTATATTATATATTATAATAAGCGTTTTGACTATAAAAAAATGTTATATATGATTAAAATGATTCAAATAATATACGGTATAGATTGATAATCGGATCTAATGATACTTTCATATATTTAATCAAGACAAGACGTTTATAAGTTACACAAATTATAAAAGATAATTTGTATAAATCATGAAATTGAAATTTCCAAATAACAACTCCAAGATGCATTGTTTTATCAACCCCCGAGATTAACGTATAAGTATAACTAAGAATATTTAATTAAACAATATAAAATACGTTTTTGGGACTTGTTAAAATATATTTCATATACGGTAAGCGGGATTTACTTGCCGAATAGTGGGATGATGTCACGAAAAACGGCTGCTCATTTCGTATCTTGAAGAAAGTCAAGCAGGAATAGATGGCCTGCCCCTACCTATAACTAATGGATAATGCTTAGTAATGAACAATATTTTTGGGAACACACTCGGTATTTTATAAAAACTATATTATTATTAAACGTACTTGTTACCAAGATCTTTTATAAAATAGCATAGACTTAAACGTATTTGGATATACATATCCAATATAAACATGTTGATACAAATACATATTTACATATATATATATATATATATATGTGTGTGTGTGTGTGTATATATATATGTGTCTATATATATATATGTGTGTCTATATATATATATGTGTATATATATATATAATATGTATGTGTATATATATATATAATATATGTGTATATATATATATATATAATATATGTATGCACACCTACCCGATTAATCCAATAATATCATATGTAAACGCATGAACATTGTTAAGTAAACTTAATACAAGTGAGGACGTGTCTGAATATGTAAAGGCAATTCTACCACTAACGTGAGACAAAACAATCCGTATTAATCGAGGATATACGCTTGATTTATGAACAGGACCTCTGTCTTGGTGCAATTTGGAACTAGAACAACTGTTCTGATCTTGAATAATCTAATAAGTGAACATAACTTCTATTGCTACACACAAGGTGAGTTCGTCTATCCCTATCTACCATAAAATGTTTTACTGCTATTAAAAAAAGGGTAGTTACCATAAAACGTGTGAGCATTGCTCTGCAAACACGTAAAAACTAACAGACCTTGGGTTCTTTAGACTTCTTGTGGAGACTGTACACCTCCTAGATGCTAAGTACACAGACTATTGGACTATTGTTGCCTGTGATTATATGATTGTATGCATGTAGAAGGTAGTTTTACATATACATTAACGTACACACTAGCAGACATAAGTCCCCAACTATAAGAAACAAAACCAATTTTACCCACGGTATGGGCCGAGTGATAATATCGATAGTACTATCAGGATTGACAACCCCGTTCGTTGGGAGGATCGCGTCTCCCCCGTGGCGAACGATTATTACCATAAGAAACAGAAACACAGGTTTTGCGCTGCTAGGCATTATCACGGGGCATATTATGGACCACGTTCTATAATACAAACTCTGTCACCAGGCTTGGTTGCGGTCTTTATGTAATTTACAATTGTACATGTCTATAGATGCATATATTGATAGGGCATTCCAACTTATTGTGATCGAATCATGAACTCACCCACTTACAGTTGACTTGACTAAAACCCTTCGGGGGTATTTTCACAACTATAATTTGTGAATAACTATTATTTACCAAGAACGAGAGAAACAAGACATCAGACTAAACAACCTTTGACCATTGAACCGATTATTCATGTCAACAAAAATGGTTGCAAGACTATGTATCAAAGAAACAGTTTCATGACTTAATAAACCATACGATGAATGGTTTTTGCGGCGTAACTTATGGTTATTTAAACAGCTTTATGGAAATAAATACTGTTTATTAAACGGTTTTCAGAATATACGTACTATACGTTGAATGGTTTTCGCAACATAGCTTATCGTTATTTGAACAACTTTCTGAATATAAATACTGTTTATGAAATGGCTTTCAGAATATACATACTGTACAACTGTAAAGTTTTTGTGACGTAACTTATAGTTATCCGAACAGTTTTCTAAAATAATATACTATTTATCAACGGATTTCAGAACATACGCTATTATTTATTGAACGATTTTCTGGAGATAATATACGGTCTATTAGACCAAACCCTTTTGGAACATAGTATACTATTTATTAAACATGTTTCAAAACATATTTTAGTACAACACTATTATTATACATAGACGAGACTCTCCTACGAACTCATGGCTTTATGCTGATTTTTCAAACTCAAATTTTTCTTTCAAGGAACTAAGTGGCTGGAGCAGGTGCTTGGATGGAACCCGGACATGTATGGTTATTCTATTAATGAAATCTCTGATGTTACCATATGTTACTGACCCGATTAAGGTCGCACCCTCGAACCCCAAAGACGCTTCCACAACCGCAACGTGTTTTGAGGGGATGTGACAAGTTTTAAGTTGTGTTTTTATTTTTATTTTTAATGTAATGCAATTTGGTTATTTATTTTTATTTTTATATAACTAATTACGTTTTATTTTTATTTAATTATTTACGCTTTAGTTTTATTTATTTAATATGTATTTAGTTAAAAATATGATATTTAGTAAACAAAAATAAAAAAGAAATGGTGATGTGGAAATAAATAGGGTGTATGTGGGAATGATGTGTTGGGAGGTAAAATGTGTTTGTGGGAAGGATGAGTGAAAAGCTGAGGTGACATGCTGACTATGATGCATGTAATAAGTGCAGCTTCTAGCGTGGCGGACACTTTTATACTTTTAAACATGGATGGAAGGAATGCTTTTCCATTGAAACCCCTATCTCCAGCTGATAATCATGGGGTTGTACGGATGATCAACCGAACTGGGTGTTTAATTTAGGCTGTTTAGTTTTTAATTTCTAAAAAATGGTATTTAATAATTTAATGTTTAGGTGTTTAACATGAAGTGGTGTTAATATTTAGTAGTGGACTAGTGGTGTACTGCTGTTCACTAGCCCAGTTAAATTAGATTAAACTCAAATTGTTTAGAAACGCAAACAACTTTTTGGTAGCCTTTTTGACGAGCTTAACTTTGGAGTAATTTGAACAACAATTTGTTAAATTTCTTGTGGTTTGATCGGGGTTTGTTTCAATCACACCGTATCGTTACCAACCAAAAGTTCATTAGCTACTGATCAAACACAAACCCACCCAAACTTGACGAATTTCGTAAGAAACAAATTTGTTCATCAATGGCGGACTTGGAGCCAGACCCTCCAAAAACCCTAATGATCACCAAAAGGTTCATTTTTTTGGTCTTGTTTTCTCAATTGTTCATTGTTTAGTACTAATTCTTCAATCTCCATTTATGATTTTACATACGCTGCTGTTTATGAATTCACAAGGTTATGTTGGTCATAATTTCGGAAATCTAATGTACTTTATAATTTAAGATATAGTCTGTAATTGATAAAATCATTAGCATCGTTCATCTCATGAAATTTACTTTAACAGTAAAGAATCACTGCAAAATCTCCCAAATTGAGTGAACTTGAAATAGAAACAACCAACATAATTTTTTTTTAAAATTATATATGGTGGCTGATTATTATATGTTGTCATCAGGCACAAATGTGTATCTTGTTTTCAGCAATTTAAGAAAAAAAAGCACCTTGTTGCACACATGAAGATATCTCATCACTCCGTGCATGATCCGAAATGTGGTGTTTGTCAAAAGCATTGCAAATCATTTGAATCATTAAGAGAGCATATATTGGGTATGATTACATTTGATACTTAATATTATAGCTAATTGATGATAATTTAATGAAAACGGGTCAATTTGGGCTGTATGTTACTATGTTAAGGGTCCAATTGAAATTTTAACTAGAAGTATATCTGGGTCATACGGGTTAAACAGTTTAAAGTTTACACATTGAATTGCATTGTTTAAACATCTAGATCTTTTTTTATAGTAGTTTTTGTAAATATAATTTGAAAAAAGAAAAGAAAAGGTTTTAGACAACTTACGCTTAACATACCTTAAATATATAAGTTTTTTTATTTTATTTTTATATATATTTTTTATGAATCATGTAGGGCCATTAGCTAAATCTCAATGTTCAAGTATATTCTCTCAATACGGTTGCCAACTTTGTATGGAAGTTTTTGAGAACCCGATTATTCTTGGCGAACATAAAGATCAGTGTCTTCTAACTGCCCCAATGTTCCTTGTAAGTTTATGTGGAATAATATTTGATGATAAGTTATTACTAAAGATGCTAATTTCGACCTTGCGGGTTATGTTATGTTTCCATATTAGAAAGGCAAAACATGTTTAAAAGAAAAATAGCTAAAAGGTAAACAAGTCAAACGGGTCAAAGTTGACCAATTTTTATTGTTAGTGCTTAGTTGCATAAACAATCAAATAAAATGGCTCTCTTTTGCATGATTAAGTCATTACACTTTTTTAGAAGGACCTAATTGTTAAGTTTAGAAGTATAAGGACTTAATAAGCAAATATGAAGTCTAGGGACTAGTGAACTAGTATTACAGTTTAATTTCCCAATTTTATAATAATTTTTTATCAAAATATAAAAAGTTTGTAAAAATTGTGTTTCGGGTCAACTCAACTCAACTCAACTCAATCTGACTAATTTCAACCCTTACCATAAATTACCCTTCTTTACATAAACTGTTTGATCTGTCGATTTTTCCATCTGTAGTAACTCCAAATTTAAGCAATTAAAATATGTTTCATTACATTAATGTTAATTTGTTATAGGGAACAATAAATATTCCAAACATAGATTATGAAGCTTTAGAAGATGAAATCTACATTAGCAAATGTTTTAAAGCAGTTGCCATTGATTGTCAAATGGTTGGATGTGGTAGTGATGGATCACTTGACTTATTAGCCCGTGTTTGTCTTGTTGATGAAGATGAAAATATAATATTTCATACTTATGTGGAACCTCAAATATCCGTCACTGATTATAGGTACAATTTCCTTCATTTTTTTATAATTTTTTTTTTTGCAATTATGGAGGTGGAAATTTAAACCTTTTTTATGACAATGGGTAAATTTCGGTAATTGGGTTTAATATGCACATTGCTAAAACAGAAACGGGATGAGTGGTTTAGAAGTCACCTTAAACATGTTTAAGTAATTAAGTGTTTACAATCTTCTAAGTTGTTTCTTTCATATAAGTTGTATAATTGTTTCAATAATATTATTAATCATGACAAAATTTAAGTAACTGACTTGTCATTGCCATTTTGACCCATTTATATAAATCTATTTAATTCAACTGTTTTTTTTTAGATTATTTTATTTTATTTTGAATAGCATGCTGGTTAAAAGGAGACCAATGTGCATACCTCTTTAAATCGCTTTATATTTTTAGAAGAAACATTAGTTTTAAATTTACTAGGATTCTAAGTAGTCATATCACATTAATTTAGTAAAGTTATATAATGAGTCAAATTTATCAATTTGTAAATAAAAATTTACCCCTTTTGATTTGACCCGTTACCAACATGTGTTTTGTTTTGTTTTGTCACCTCTATCTGTAACTGTTGATGAGGGTTACATGAACTTTTTTGCTTCAGATATGATCTAACAGACTTAACAGAAGAACATCTTACAGATGCAATGTCACTTAAGGAAGTGCAAGAAAAAATTTATAAAATTTTATATAATGGAGAATCAATTGGAAAAGCAAGGTTGGATGGTGGAAAAGCAAAACTACTAGTGGGTCATAATTTAGACCATGATTTGGATTGCTTATTAATGAGTTATCCTGCAAAATTATTAAGGTCAGTTTAATTTTTTTATTCAGATTAATAATTTATTAATTAAAGTGAATGAAAATTACTGCTAATTGTTCTGCATATATCAGTTTAACATTAGCTGGTTTTCTGTGTGTAGGGATACTGCAACATATCGTCCACTAATGAAAACAAATTTGGTCAGTCACTCGCTTAAATACCTCACTAAAACATATTTAGGGTAAGTTACTTAATTACATGCTCCTAGTTTTTTTTTTTTAATTTATTTTTTATATCTTTATTTTCATTCAGACACGCGTTCTACCTATTTACTTGTATTCACATGCGGTTTAGACTCCGAAGTTATTTAAAATGAAACGTGTAGTTTGAATATGAAAAGTGAACATGTTTTTTATTCTTATTCAATCTACTAAATTAACCAATAATTAAGTTATATTAGTACACTTATTTTGGTCCACCAATATTATGTTTTCCATCTACGACTCTTTTTACAATTATAAGTTTTCAGGTACGATATAAGGTTAGGTAAACATGACCCATTTCAAGATTGTGTATCCGTAATGAGACTATACAAGCGTATGCGTTCTCAGAAACATCAAGATGACAAATCTGCAACATCGTCATGCACCAAACAAAATCTTAATTTTGAAACTGCAACATCAAAGGATCTTGAGAACATGTCCCCAGATGAACTTTTTCGGATTTCGACACCAAATTATCAGTGTTGGTGTTTGGATTCGAACTAGTTTATTAGTGTCTGATTAAATGATTTTGATCCCTAGTGTCACTGGTCTAGGTTTTAATTGTTAATATAGTACGATGATGATAATTAATATTATTATTACAATAAAGCTTTTATATGGAATTCGGCCTAAATAAGCTTGCAAACAAGTTACACGAGTCAAGCATGGACCTTTTTGTTAAAAAAATTATTTAGGAGTCGAGCTCAAACTTTAAACATAGATTAAAGCAAGTTGAGCACATGTTTGACTTTGACTTATTTACACTCGTAACCATAAACATATCTTGTGAAGAATATTATTTAAGAGTTTCTAAAAGACAACTACCGACTTGATGTAAAATATAAAACCTTGATGCATGAAGTTTTGTTTAGATATCTCAATCTTTTGACGTGTGACAAGTTAGACCAAAAACAGTTTAGATACCGTTAAACAATAACTGATGATCTATGTTTTAAAATGGAATTGTATATTGTGGCACATTAATAACATCATTTATTGTATAGCATAACATGCCACTTCTAAAAAATGCAATACGTTTTATTAACATAATTAAAAACACTATGATAATATACCAATAAAAAGATGAATCAACCATCTAAACTCCTGGCCTCAAGCAAAACACAACTATGAGGTGTCATTTGATACCCAAGAGATCCCGGAATCTTCTCAACAACCGGCGGAATCTTCTCAACAACCGGGTCACCAATTGTTGAGAAGAATCCAGGATACGACAGACCCGTATCCACCAACCGCACCCACACCATACCTACATGAGGTGGCGGTAGAGTGACGGTTACGGGTCCATCTCCGCCATTAAAGGCGGCAACCATGTCACCAGTCAACGGGTTTTCATCATCTTGATCACACTTTAAACTCATTGCTAAAAATTTGCTAGTGGGATCTTCCCAATTTGGTGAAGATAAATCAACTCCATACCAATCAATATTCTCAACCTTCAAAAACTCTCTCCTTTGAAAAAGATCACTTCTTTTGATCTTTAACGAACTCAAAAACGCAACAAACTGAATCGTCTGATTCGCAAAACCCGTTTGTAACGATTTCCAGTTAAACGGTTTTCGATCTTTAACCGATATCTTCCCGCCAGATGACTGGCCACACTCATCTCCCATATTAAGAACAGGAACACCTAACGAAATGTATAAAATGAAAAGAAAATTACGGATTTGTTTCAATCTCGTTTCAAGAACGGTTTTCTTCTTCGTCGCGCCTTCTTCGCCACAATTCCAACTAAACTCTGCAGTAGAACTAAAACTCACCAAATCCACAAGAGAAAGCCCGTGGTTACGGGCCACGAAATTGAACGAAAAAGCGGGCCCACGCCCGTTTATGAAGATATCGCCACTGCCACATAAACGGGTTGCAAGTTTACTAAGAAGAGACTCGCCTCTTAGATAATTTCTTACATCACTACAAAATCTAGCATTCATTTCGGCCCATCTTTTCCAATGAGGAAACTGGATTTCTTTCGAGGAATTTAGAATCGGGTCAAATGAATCGGCGATGATTTTGGTTTTTGAAAGTATAGGATCAAACGCGATAGTTTCAATTAAAGGTGGACGAGACAAATGTTCACCATGAAACCCGTTAACCATTGAAGAAGAATTGACGAAACAAAAACCGTCAATATGATAATCGATCACCCAATGCTTAAGACTATCTAGGATCAATTGTTGAACAACCGGGTGCCCACAATTGAGGGCATTATTGGAATAATAATAAGACGGTTTATCTATTTTTGCCAACGATGAATTGTCACAAGTATGAGTGACAACAACCTCTAGTAAAATCTCAAACCCGTTTGCGTGTAATTTCTTTACCATTTCTTTCATAGATCTAATGGCTGATATTGAGCTACCATGAGGTCCATATGAGCTTTGTGGTGAAAAGAAATATGAAGGGTAATATGGTCCTTTTTGCTTATCAAATGGAACTATAGGTTCTAACAAGATTGCATTAACACCCAAATCCTTGAAATGATTCGACTTTTCAGTAATGGCAGAAAACGTCCCTCTGATTTCATTTGGTAAGTTACTTGACGCGTCTCTCGTGAAATCCATCACGTTTAACCGATAAACCATTAGTTTTTCCATCGGTAAATTAGGGCTGACATCATCACTCCAATCAAAAGTAGGTTCTACACCAATTACTCCAAGAAAATTTTGTCCTATGACCTTAGAATATGGATCTAGTAAAATGGAAGACTTTTGTTGACCATCATTTTTGATTCGATACCCGTATGACACAAAGTTCGTTACATTATCCATTGAAGCATGCCAAATGTCACCTGATCGATTAACGTAAGGATCAAGATCAATCTCTAACACGGGTTCTTCACTAGAATTGTCATCAAACAAACACAAAATCACACCTTTCGCGGTTCTTGAAAAAAGGGCAAAATTTAAAGATCCATCAACCGAATAAGAAACGCCAAGTGGAGCAGGATGCCCGGATTTTATACCCACCGGGAAACAGAAATTTGTCTTTCTATGGCTTTTAATTTCAATCATTTCACCATTTAGAGGACATTTTAACACAAATGTAACATAAAATGGAGCTAAACTTGCATCAAACTCCAAATCAACCGAAAACTTGTTCAAGGAATGAATCACAAACGGGGTTTCATAGATTCCAGAATCACTCGATTGCAAAGGGATTAGTGATGATGAATCAGATCTAAATATACCCCAACTCATAATTACTTCATCATCATTGCCACTAAGTTGCAAAGAGGAAATTTCTAAACTTACACCATATTTTCCATTTTTTGATTTAGTAATAACAACCTTCACATTTCCACCCTTTTCTGTTCTAAATAAATAAGTGGATAACTTTTCACTGGTTTGAATGACAGGAAGAGTCGAGGCAGCAAAAACTCCAAACCTAGGACTGTTGTAAAAACCTTTTACAACGCGATTTTCGATTTTTCCAAAACCTAGATTCTGCTTGAAATCTGTTCTTCCTAAACTTTGTGTCATTCTTTCACCATATTTGCAACTATTAGCAACTATTATTTTTGATTTTTTAATGGTTCCATAGGTTAAGCAGGTAGGTTGAGTAGCAGAGGATAATGAAAGCATCGCCATAATATGTATGAATGAAGTACAAGCAATGAGTGCAGACTGCAGACATATAACTTGCAGAACAAAAACTATTATACTCAGTTCTCAATCTGTATCTGCTTAAAGTAAAGAAAAATCAGCACCGAAAACAAAAATTACAGTAAATCATAAAGGGAATTATACTTAAAAGCTTATTAATGTTATCCAGTCTACTAGTGATATGTAACAAGAGCATATGTATTCAATGAGGTCAATGATTAACCTAATTACACTCCCACCATTCGATAAATCGAGTCTACATACCATATTTTGCATATATCAAGAGTTGTAAGATATCAATATTGTTTTAAAGAAAGGGTTAATTGCACCCAAATGTGAAATGCACTCACCTATTTTCTATTGTATACCACATACTTTACGTTTTATCACATTTTCGTGCAATTGTATGTAACATTGTGACATTAAAGGGGGTATTAATTAAAAAAAAATGTTGTATCTTGGTCCGATTTTTTCACAAACAGTTGCACAAAATTACAATTGTGTTACATACAATGGTAGAAAGCAAAGTCGTATACAATTGAACATCAGTTTAGTTTTTAATCATTGGTTAAAAAACATTTAAGCAGAAAGAAAGTGGTTATCATAAACGAACTTGTGCTAATTAAAAGTGAGTCTAGATTAGCGTTAACACAGAAATTATCAAATCTAAAGCTATCATTATTAAATGATTAGCGAAGAGATTTAATCTAATTGCATTTAAGAAATAAATCACTCCTTACGAATTAAATCCTTACTTTCTTCTGGATAATCAGCAACGAAATCATTTCTATATCACAAATCAAAATAACAGCTATACATTCAGCTTAAAAACCTAGAACTATTCAATATTCGAAATGCCAATCAGTTTTAGAGGCTTATGACATCAAATGCAAAAATTCAGATGACGAATTGAGGAGATTTAGGCGTATAATCAGAACAATTGTTATGAAATTCAATGAAATGATGCAATTAAAGATTTAAAGTGCAAAATAGTCGAAAACTCACAGCAATGGAGATTGTCGAGCAGCGAAGAAAATCTGCGATCAAACTGAATCTCCGGAAAATGATGAAGTTTATTGGAATTCGACTCAAATGCAAGTGGAATTTGAGATTTAGTGAATGTGCGAAATTCGAAGATATATCTGTTTTCAGGGGCTGCAGATTTGTGCTTCAGCAAGCGTGTTTGGATGTGAGCTTTCGAAGGATTTTTTTTTTCTTTTGAAAAAAATTCACGAAATTACCATTTTTAGTGTATTGATAGATTTATGTGCGTTTGTCTATTTTATCATGCTAGACATCACTTCAAAATCAAATACATAAGTAATTGATTATGCCTCACAATATTAAGTATCATTAGTGACATCAAGTGCATTGTTTTTGTTATACATATTGTTAATATTTCTTTCTTATCGTCTTAAATGTTAATATTCTTACTAATGTCATATCAAATCTAAGAGTGATTTGTGAAAGTGTATAATATTATAATAATAATAATTTTTTTAAAATGTAACTTTATCTAAATGAAAGTATTATATTTTATTTTGAAAAAATAGATCAAATCAGTTTTATCATATGATCCGGCACTTGTGTTTTTGGGCCAAGCCCAGGCCCGATTATGCCACTGTTCAATGTATATTGTATATTAGTCATTGTACACCCAAAAAAATTAATTTATGATTTATCAAACAGAAGTGCCAATGATCAGGTGAACAACTGCTTTTTCTGTACACAAAAATGCCATATCTTGACTCGCTCTCGACTCGGTTCCGAGTTACATGCATTCTTCAACTCAGTTCATACCAAACTCACAGCTTATCTTCCACCATTACCAATTTCGGGAACTCGAGCTCGCTTTCGAACCTCCATCGCGCGTCTCTGAAAGAAATTGAAAACCATTTAGATCAAGAATCATACACAAGAAAACGGACCAATTCAAACTGCTGAAATACCCATTATGTCCTCAGAACTGTCTTCTTGAATCCCTGAGTTATTACTTCTATGAACACTCCTTTTTGTTGCAACAAGTGGACTGTTTTCTTCTTCATCAACAACTCTTAAACTTTCATACACCATTGAACCTTTAAAAACCGGGTGAACGTATGCATCTTGGAGATATAATTTCAAATTAAGGTTCGGTTCTGTTGCCCTTTCTAGTGTGTCTTTTTTCATTGCATCCTGTAATCCAAACAGAATCATGTAATAATCATCATACAAACAAAAGGGTATTTTTGTCATTTCACGTAATTTAAAAAATGGAGATTTGGTTGTGCCTAATTTTCATTGTATCCTGTAATAAAAAAAAATGTCATGTAATCATCATACAAACAAAAGGGTATTTTTGTCTTTTCAGGGAAAACGGAGATTTGGTTGTCTAAATGTTCATTGCATCCTTTGATCAAAACAGAATAATGTAATCATTATAGAAACAAATGGGTATATTTGTCTTTTCACATAGATGAAACAAATAGAGATTGGTTGTGTACTTGTGTCTAATTTTCATTGCACTCTGTAATCAAAACAGAATCATGTGATCATCAAATAAACAAAAAGGTAGTTTCATCTTTTAACATAGATTGGAAAATAAAGATTTGATTGTCTAATTTTCATTGCATCTGTAATCAAAACAGAATCATGTAATCATAAAAATAAGCAGAAGGGTAGTTTCGTCATTTCACATAAACAAAAAACGGAGATTTGGTTGTGTCTAACCTCTAACGGGAATCGTCTGAATTGAGATTCAAAACGGCCCTTGCAGAATCTAAAGAACCAGAAGGTTAAGATTGGAAGAGGAATCAAATAATATGTTGCATTAGTTGCCTTTTTTGTATTTAGTAATCCTAAGAATAGAAATTGTGAAATCATTAATCCAATGATGATTTGGCGGTGAACATCGGGCCAAAATGTCGCACCACTCTCGTACTTCTGATCGTACACATTGATAATCTAACATCCACAAACCAAAAAACTGTCAGTTATGATCCATCTAACAGCATAGTTTTTTTTTTTTTTTTAAAAGAAAAAGAAAAAGAAAAAGTAGTAGTAGTAGTGGAGTGGTTAACAACCTGATGGCGGAAAACGAGATACGCAAATGCAAAAAAGACAACAATGAAGGGGAGTAATACAGGGGTGACAGTAGAGTACACCAATCCAAGCAGAAAGTACAACTGTATCCGTGGTTCAGTTACTGCCCAAATTAATGATCCAGCATCCATCGCCTCTTCTCTGTCTTTTTCTGTTTTTACAAGAAATGCGTTTTTTAAGTGAAAAATAATCAGAGGAACCAATCTTAGGATCTCTGCAGCAACTCCTGACCAACCGTCTACCATTATGTATGTTATGAAAAATGTTGCTTTCATTGGGATTGATACGCCAACCGTTTTTGGAATCCTGAATTTAACAAATTCAAAACAATCATAAACTGATTAATTTCCATATGGATTAAAAAAAATCCAATCTGGACGTTGTGTTAAATAATTATTGTGTTAACTATGCTTACAAAGTACAAAGATTATATGATTTCAATCATGATGGAAACCTTCTGAATAAAATGATTAAAAAGTCTTATGCTTTGAGAATAACATTTGGGTGATCTTAGACATGTCCGATCCCTTTCTACTTAGACAAGGGTATTTTGGTCATTTAAACACATTCAATGGAAATTTTTTAACGAGGTTAGTAAAGTGGATGAAAAAGGGAAAAATAGAAACCACAGAGTATCACAAGCAAGATTTCAAGAAATGGACTAAAGTGTCAATTTCAGCCAAACCTTATGGACGAAAAAAGAAACTAACTCTTATTATTATTATTATTATTTGAGTAAATTGTCATATTGGTCCCTGGTTACGTCATGTTTCTCACCATTTTGGTCCTTGGTTATATTCTATATTTGCCATATCTGGTGTACCCAAAGGACGAAATTGACACCAAATTACAAAACCAGGGACCAAAATTCAAGAAACATAACATAGGGATCAAAGTGACAAATATATAATATAACCAGGGAGCAAAATGACACTTAAATCTTATTTTTTATTTTAAGAGTTTGTCATGCTAGAGAAAAACTATTGCCACTTGTGATAGAAATGAGAAAAAATAACATCATACTCAGTTGGGGACTGTTTCATGAACTCTTTAAGTTGTTGAAGGGCAGTTCCTGTAATTATGCTTCCAAGAAACACATTCACAAGCAAAAATAAGTGATATTTTGCAGCTGAACGCGTCTCCAAAGTTGATAATGCAGTATGTCCCTCTATTTTCGACATCGTCATAATAATTGTTGGTAGAAGAATGAGAAATATCTTTAATATAATCCCAGGAAGATAACCTTGAATTAAAGATTTGACCGATCCCCTGTCCATTTTAATGAATTCAAGATTCACAAAAAAATTAAAAAAAACAAAAAAAAAAAACTATAATTAGATGTGTTAGTATCAATCCATTTGGGTTGTTAGGGTTGTATGTTACATACATCTAAGGGGTAATATGAGTAAACTTTAGGAACTTTGTTAAAAAACAACGGGTCAAGTGGTCAATAATCGAAAGGGCAATTGTTGAATTTATAAATAATTCCCTGGAACTACCATGGCATGATTAGATCCCTTAATTTATGAAACTTGATACAATGCCTACATTTTATTAGTTATTACTGATATAAATATCCTTATTTTTTGCATTATTAATTATTACTGATATAAAAATCCTTATTTTTTCCACTTGTAGATATAACTAGAATGGAAAGTTAAGAATTTACTCACATGTCAATAAGAGGTCTCAAAAATGGAAAAACCTTCTGAATTCCCTCAATATTAGCCAAAGTTTGAACAAAGGCTATAGGGACCATAAAACAAAAAGTAAGACCAAATAAAGCAATAGCCATAAGTAATCTTCTAACTTTAAGCTCAACATATGGTATGGCTAAATTATCCCAATAAACATCGCGTGGTTCCGGGGCCCACTCGGTGAGCCAAACGGTGGGATTGTGCGATTGGTCTGTTTGCGCACAAACAGCTGCACCCCATCGTGACCTAAATGAAACAAATGCTGCTGGCATAATGGCACTTGGGTCATTTAACACTCTTTGTCTTTCAGCTTCCTCCTAATGTACCAAATTATACAAAAAATAAAAAAATTAAAAAGTTGTAAAAGTTGTAACATGTAAGTGTCATGGTTAGAGTTGGCAAATTGGATGGGTCAGGAGAGCTTGGTAATACGTCAAACCGAGTTTTGGTCAAAGTAGATGCTTTGTATTGGCCGAAACAAGTTCGGTCAGGTTAGGTTGACCTGTAACACTTTTTGTCCAAAAATATATATTTTTTATTGAATAATTCGCATGTCAACTTTGGTTTAAGAAGATCATATTAATTCAAAGATAATTCAACTTTTTTTTGAATAAAAATGATTTAGGTGGTTTGGTGCATTAAAACTAAACACTTTTTGTTCAAAATATTAATAGTACTGATAATAACTTGTGACCCATATATGATTAAAAAAATGTATTTGAGTGCAAACTAAACTTTTTGAATTTCATGATTCAGTAAATTTATACATTAGATTTACACTTTGGACTTTTTGAATAACATGTTTCCTTTTTTGACCCATTAGAGATATAAAAAACACTTAATTAACACAATCATAATAAAATGAGTCACAATTGCCAACTATAGATTTGTTGTATAAGAAATTAATTAGTTATTGACTTTTTACACTTACTTCTTTAGTAAGAGTCTCGATTTGGTGCGTATAATAATCAATTGCATCAACATTTTTTCCCCAAAGACCACAAAAACCTGTCTATATAGACAACTAGAGGTAAAATTGTAATTAAATCCTTTAAAAAATTAATATGTCAACTGAAAGACATTTAGCCAAATACCTTAGTAATTGGTCTTTTATTTTGTTTTCTCTCATACTTGTTGGTGTAGTAGGTAAGCCAATTTTGTAAAGTCTTTTTTTCTAGCACCATATCTGCCAGAGTAACTGCATTGTACACTATCTACAAATACAGAATTAAATATATATAAATTTCTACACAAACTTTTATTCTAGTTTGATTTCCAAGTTAAAAAAAGTATTTGAATATTTAGGAACTGATTATCTAATTTATGTTTGAAGTAACAATTCTGCGTCTCGTTATCTTATTTATTTAAGGGCACTCATTTTTTTACATAATGCGACAAAACTTTATATCTCAAGCTAACACAAAATTTCCTACTAAATGTTTTTTTCGCCCATAATTTAGAGGATTTTACTCCCATTTAACAAAAAGACTTTCTTTCTTACCTACGAAATTTTGTATTTTTTTTTTTCTTCATAGTGTTTTTTACTCCCATTTAACAAAAAGACTTCTTTTCTTATTCTGCTTTTATTTAACTTACCATATACCTCCTCAACTTACTTTTATTTTACTGTTACTTTCTACGGTCGATTTTGTTAAACTGGTTATATGACTCTGATCATCTTATTTAACATATTCATTTTCAAAACATTCATCCAAATTCCAAACACACACTAAATGCTTCATTAATTAGCATGCATTGTTTAATATAAGCTTTAAAAAAGAAGCATAATACCTGATGTGAAAGATAATGGTCAGGGTGATTAACACAAAAAAAATGTTCAACATGTTCACTAACTGATTCATCATCATCTGGAGGAACATTCCTCACAAGAACCTGCATGAGGAATTATTACATTAAAAATAAAAAAATTAAATAAAAACCATTAAAAGGACACTTACTGTAAACTGATCAGGACGACGACTTTGTGCAGCAATAAATTGCAACCTCATTTTTGCTACAATCATGTATTCATTGTAAAGAGCGTAGCATGTCCAAAATGTGAAGACGTACGCCATAACTATATGCGCATATAACCTATTAAAAAAACTACATATACTTGAATCCTCGATTATGTTTACCAAAATCATGGATATAAGCAAGTAAAGAGAAGATATTTTGACACCTGTTTGACCCAGGGGCGACATTGGAAATTGAGAGCTTGTCAATATCACTGTATGTTAGATCTTGCATATTCGTTTTCATCTCCTCAAAATTCTCCCCAGAATAATTTACAGGCACCAACACCGCAAATGATAGTAGAGTAATGGGGCAAAATATTTTCAAACTACATGCAAAATTCTCACATTTATAAAACCAGGTAAACTAAAAAATAATGTAAAATTTGCGGGAATTAGAGAAGGAATGAAATGGTTAATGATTCCATTCAACTCGAATGAGAAAACATAATACATACAATGTAACTTGTTTTTATATATGTAAGATTCGATAATGTAAATGTTTATATGAAAATATTCAAAACCTAAAATAATTTACTCTCTTAGTTCCTGAAACTAATCAGAAAATATGCCTTTGGTTATAATTTAGTCAAGGTCTAAGGTCTTAATGAACTTTAATTATGTTTAGTTCATATTATTTATCTGTTAAAGGTCCCCTTAAATAACGCATTAAGTAGAGAGAAAGTTAATGAAAATCCATTTCATTCCTACATACCAACCATACTTGATAACTGAACTCAATCACATATTCTGTTACCCACAATCAACTGTTATTTCATTATTCTGTTCTAACCTACCAAAATGAAGTAAAATTTAAGTTACTCAAATTTAAAAATAACTAACCCAAGAAGGTAGATTCGAATGTACACAGCAGAATCAAGACCCGCATGTTGAATAAGCTCTGGTTCTGGCATTCTTAATGCAGCAGGCATCCAATTCAAGAATTTTAGGTACATTTTGGCATCCAGATTGACAAATTTCTTCACGAAAGTTCCAGAACTAGTTGGACTATCTCTTATACCCTTGAGATACCATTTTGGGAAGTAAACTCTATCATTAACAGGCTGTAGGCGTAAGATAGCAAATGCAACCAGAAATAATATTGCAGATAGACTATTGATAGCAGCAGATACACCAATATCTTGAAGAGTAGCCATGTTCTTTCTCCAAAATCAAACACCACCTGTATTTCAGTCAAAACACATTCTATAAGCATGAAATCAAATGTTTTCTAATCGTCAGTTATAACAGCAAATTAGCACTTTTTGAGCTTCAGATTATATCTGACAAACAATCCCTAAAATACGAATTCAGAAGTTTGTTCAGCATTCTAAAATCTCTAGCAGTCTGAACTCTAAATATCCAGAAATAGTACGAACTAAAATTAGAATCACATTCTCGTATCGTAAAAACTATTAATCCAAAAACAATTATTACGATCAAGGGAGAAAATGCCAGAAATTCGATTAACAACTGCGCAATCCTGAAAAATCAGGAACTGAAATCATTGAACTGGTACAATGCGATGATTTTGGCTTTCTAAGCTAGATATTACACAGTTTTCACACCATCATGATCACGAACGATACATATTGAGATTTTACCTTTTTTTCTAAGCAAATTGGTTGATCTGAACTTGAACACGAATGTAATTAACAAACTATGTGCTCTTCGTAATGATTGATATGAGATTCATGCAAATTATAGGGTTTCAATTGGGTTTGGAGAAGGTGAAAACTGAAAAAAAGAGGGAAAAACGGCATGAATAGGCATCAAGGGCGGAAATATTGCTCCGGGTGAGTTTATAAACGTTATGGATGTATTCAGTTTATTTAATTAGAATCACACGCCGCTCAAAAAAAAAATAAATAAAAAAAAAATTGAGTCACTCGTGTTAAATTATTTTTTTAATCATACCAAATAAATAGATAAGTTC
Source organism: Stevia rebaudiana (assembly GCA_009936405.2). NCBI lineage: Eukaryota > Viridiplantae > Streptophyta > Magnoliopsida > Asterales > Asteraceae > Stevia > Stevia rebaudiana. The sequence continues at coordinate 651,107 of WOUH02000012.1, forward strand.
ATGATTTAGTTTATATTGAAAAGCGAACTTAATAGAAAAAACACCATGATGCTAAAGCATGTCAGATTGTTAGGACATCTCAATATAATATAATACGCTCAATAAGAATAAGTAAACAATTACATCATTAGAGACTGGGTCATTGTCTATGGACATTCATAGCATAGAGGGCAGAATCCCGAACTCTCTCTTTGTCAGTGCCTCTGCAGTAGGTATACATCCTAGCTAAGCTCTCCATACGAAAATCTTCGCTTTTTTGTTACCCACTTAGACAACCATAACTTGAAGCTGGGTGATTCTTATACTCTTGATGAATAAGGTTCTAAACGATTTTACTTTGAAAACTTCCCTCAACTGTTTCATTTTTTCATCTCCATCACTCAATTGGATCGTTGAAATCAATTCCATACAATTCTCCATTTGATAGATTTCGATGGAGAACGTGTCGTTTGCCCATTGCTCAATCTTAAGTGATCTTTAACTAGGCATCTTTTCTTAATCTAGTGAAGGTGTGAACCTAAAATTATTTTTATCGCTTTTATTCTTTCAACCATTTATATTAAAACTTTTCCCTCCTTTTTTATCCAAACATGCATTTTAATTTCATTACTTTACTATTTAATATTTGTTATTCAACTTATAATACACAAGTTTTAACATTATATATACAAGAATTACTAAACACGTTCCTCACATATTTACTCTTCTAAGGCATTGGGTAGAAAGATCTAGTTTTCTAGTTACGTTATTTTTCTTGTGTTTTTATTTTAATCTTAGGCTTTTAATTAAGTATTTACTTAACTTCTTTTGGAATGTCGCCTAGTAATATGTGCTCAATTCATGACCCTCTTTTTAAATTGTAACTGATGTTTATTGTTGTTCTTTGCCTTTTTTTTCAATAGATTTAGTGATTACCCGGATTATTTTGTCTATAATGTATGCTATGTCGTCTGGTCCATGGGAAACATAGAAAGATGTTCCCAAGGAGGACAGCGATTGTTTGAGCATTTTCAAGTGTGTATTTAGACAACAAGGCACATAACATAATGAGCCTTTATAGATTTATTAATAAGTTCTCTTTTACATGATTATTTTTAATGGGAAGAGCAATAGAATGCTCAAATTTATAGTTGGTGGTAGAAGTGCAATGCTGGTAAATTTGGTGATTTATAGAGCAAGGAAGGGTGCCATTAAAATGAAAACTAAAAAAGGTGTAGAAGTGGGAGATGATATGTTTGTCCTTCTTAACTTTAAACCAACTTGGATGAGAATAGAGCCTTGGAGAGGGTTGCTTGAGGTTTGAAACACAGCTGAATGGAAAGCAAAGTCCATGACAAATAAAGATAATAGATTAAAATCACGATGGGGGAAGCATATATACCCTTGGATCACAAACCTCTTCGTGACTGTTAAACTAAAAGCGAAAATGATGTTAAAGTCCTCTTTTAGTGCCAATATTATGTTAATATTAGCATTTTCTTAACAACATTTCTAAATGCTACCTGTGTAGGACAAGAAATTCGGTCGTCAGATTTTATTTCATGACATGTGGAAGCAATCACATTCTAGGAAAGGAAGCGGATCATTGGACAAAGTATCTAATGGCATCGGTTCAACAGTCCGAGGGCTTTGTTATTGATTTTGAAAAAAGAGAATAATCAAGAACAAAATCTGAAGTGGGTTGATGATAGGGCTACTCAGACGTGGGTGAGATTCTTCACTTTTAAAATGTATGTTTACTATTAATTGTTAAACTACTAAAAGATGTTTTGTTTGTTTGTGTATTAGACAACAACGTATGAGTGATATCTTGTTGAAAAGTACGGGGAAGATGAAAGCAAACACCCTGAGGACTTGTGGTTTTGAGCTGTTTGGGGCAAGAATAGAGGAAAACTGTATGGGATTAGCAATGCCAGTGACCCGCTAGCCTTGATCATGGGTACACCTTCCACATCATGTAGTGGTACTACAAATGTACCCACCAGATAGGATTCTGAGGTATGCCAATTATCTTTTAGTAAAGGTGTTAATTCTTACTTGATATAATATATGTAATGGGTATAAAAAAACAAGTTTGGTTTAGTGGCTTATTTCGACTTGTATTATATTAATGTTGGGATATTGTTGGTTATATTTGTTTATCATCATCATCGCACTCAGTATATCCCATCATTAGCAAGCTAAGGTAGGGTCTAAGGAGTGTAAAATGTATGCAACCTTACATCTACCCCGTAAGAATAGAGAGCATGCTTCCAATGAGACCCCATGTATGATGCCTGATTAAACGTCTATCGTAGGGACCAACCTGTATCATCCGGCCTCTCGTATCACCAATATAGCCCGCCTTGCTTGGTCACAACTCACGTATTTGCTTTTTGGTTGCCCAAATGAAAAATTCACATGGAGGTCACTCATCCTGGATTGCTGTTATCCAAGCACAATTAACTTTGGAGCTCTCCTCTCATCCATTATAATTAATCCCAACACGCGTTGGTGATATTTAAGGCAAGACATTCCATATGAATCAAGATCTCTCATGTTTACGGCCGATGTGGGAGTTGCCTAGGGTGTTACACAGCCCAACGCTTTTAACGTTATTTTTACATAAGAGAAAAATAACGTGAAAATTAGTGTAATTCTACTTTTGCCTCACTAGAACCCACACATATACATTATATGCGCACACCGCAAACAACTTATAATTTGGTTATGTTCTATATTTAAGTTCAATTGGAAAATGGCAACCCACATTTTCACAAGTCGAACTCAGTAGCTCATTATTACATTGTATCATATTGTAGAGAGAGTATCGATCGTGGTATATATTGTAAATTTATAATTGGTTGAATATAACTCACCTCTTGCAAGTGGAGCTCATCATCATACTCTAGAGTGACATCTTGTTGTAAAAGTATGAATAACAAGTTACGTCTCAATCTACAGACACAATGTGGTACTCGATAATTCTACTTTCTCATTGTTACATCATATGTTAGCGTTAAAAACCTTAGCGTGAAAGGAACAAAACACGGGGGCTCTCCCTTTACAACTATTTATAAGACTTTAAATTTAGTGTGTTATTTATGAATTTTAAGTCACAGACTGTTCATAAGAGCTCTTCTTTCTTTTCAAGAAACAGTGGGCTCTAATTATCACGCAGTTGACACTCGTATTTTATTATCTTCACCTTAACAGGCGATCGATGGCATCTTTATGTTTCATTTCATATACGCGTGCGTGTACTTTCATTGTCTTCCTCTAACCCCACATGGCCACATCAATCTGTTTCATATACGTGTGAGTGTACCCAAGCATGAAGGCATGAGACACACTCAAAGTGAACTTCAATACTTTTCTAAAGTTAGAAACAAAATTATCTTGTGATTAGTATTCAATCTTGTGATATTCGGTTCACAATTCATCTCTATAATCAAGCGCGCCGGAAACAAAATGTTGTGATTAGTATTCAATGAAAAGATTAGCATCAAAGAAAACAAATCAGATTTCAATTATAACTATAAAAGTTGTGTATATGATAATATAATCAGAAGTGTCATTTTCTCATGGTCAGTGTATTATACATATTATTTGTTAAACATACTACTCTCACTGATAGATATAGTCAGGTGACATAGGGCCATGGTTGAAAATTTTCTACTCTTAATTTTTTTTATACGAATTTCAACCCTCGACCTTTAGTTTAGAGGTAAAACACCTTAACTGCACATGTTATGTGACAATTGAAATGAATATTTGTAATTGAAAAAATTATAGCGCATAAGGTAAACTAGTATTTTTATTTATTTTGTTAAGTATGATGCAGGTAAAGTAAATATTCATTCAAATAAAACTTTTACAAAATATCGTGATACGCTAAAGTTCATTTTTAGTATATTTTAATATTTACGCATATGAAATTTAAATATTTAACGGCGAACATTGAAAGTTGTAACGTATCACCCTGTTTCATCGTTCAACTCTTGCCGCTATATATGTTGTCTTAACCAAGCCCATCCGTCATTAGAGTTAATGAGCATTCAAGGAAAACCCCACAGACCACCTCAACAGGCTTTCAAGGAATTATCCGTCTCACGGAAGATTCGAATCTTGGTCAAGTAGTTAAAACCTTAGTGTCTCAACCAGCTGAGCTGGTACGTATCAGTTTATCACATACGACCTTTAATTATTTGCTTAGGCGGCTTATCCGTCTAAAGGTGTTTGAACATTAAACTATCTCGTTGGTTCATGTAAAATATCATATTTACTTTACTGATGAAAAACTAAAAATTAAGTAAAAACTACCATTCTTCTGCTTCCCTTTTCTGTTCATACCTAGCTACTTCAGCCGTTTCAAATCTAGGCCGGAGTTAATGGCCAACAACGTTTTTTTAACACTAGCTCCTCACATATGGTCTCCACCATCTCTTGGTTTGTACCCTTACAAGGATATTTGCGTACATTTGATCATGCGTATGAACCCACCAAAATTTCGGAGGCCATAGCACCGGGAGTAGTTTGCCAAAAGGGTTTGATTAGGGTAATACTTGACGGGAAGGGCTATGTCATCATTTTGACTTATCATCAAGGCTACTAATCGTTTAGAGCGTCATATTTACCTTTCAAGTATTTATGATGAACACGTGTCACTTTGTGGTAATCTACTCTCTTTATTTTCTCATCTTTTGTCAAATTAAATTGGTAACATTTATTTAACAACATTTATTTTAAAAGCTAAAAACATAAAATCATTTATAAATTGATAAAATAACAAAAATGATTTACCAATTTTAATTATTACAAGATTAGAAGTTTGAACAACTTCACATATACATATATACATAGAATCGAATCTTATATTCAACAATTGGTTTGTTTTAGTTGTTTAAGCACTAAGGTCACGTGTCACAATTTTATTAGATCAAGACTTATTTCTCTTGCTTTTTATATTTAATCTTTTATATCTATTTGACTATTTTTTTTACATGTAGTATTTAATATTATATTATTGATTTTTTTTTATTAAAATTATGTAATACACATGTTTTAACTTAGTATTTATTAAAATCAACTATTTTTTAAACCTACGTAATACACATGTTTTAACCTATTTTTTCAGATTACATATTTGATGCTACATCATACATATATATTGGAGTAAAATCAAATACAAATCTTACATGATTTCATTTATTTATATATATACGGGGAATTACTCAAATGAGAGCTTATGTTTTTAGAAGAACTCTAAGAACTAAATTTCACATATGTTTCTACATTTGTTGTAAAATGTTCTGTTTTATACGTGTGCAAAATATGTAAAAAAGGTTCTCAGAATTTTTTAAAAAATTAATAAGAAATTTTATTTGAGCTCTTTCCTATATACCAAACGTAAATTCAGATAAGTCAATTTGTGGTTCAAAATAAATAAGTCACCTAACATTTTATGATCACATGTCTTGCCTTTTGCTCCCTGTCACATGGCCGGCTTCCCACATTCTTTGGTCTATTACTTTCTTTACCTTCTCCATATTTTCATGTTTCGAATTGTTTTTTTAAGTACCTTTTTGTATAAAATATGTTGAAGAATTGACGTAGCCTTGGGGCACCCACACATCGGTCTTATTTAATGTCAAGTTCAATACTTTTTGTAGATGCATTATATTTGGTTCATAATTCATTTAAAAAATAAGAAAAACAAAAGAAGTTAATAACAAGAATCATAGGTTCCTATTTAATGAAAAGATAAGCATCAATTAGACAGAGAGTTGTAGATAAAGTGAACGTTAAGCTAACTATTTGACAACAACTTTTGTTGTTGGAATTTTTTAATAATAAATATGTTTTATTATTAATTTTGCACCAAAATAATTAATTGTATATGTTACAATTTAATTTATTTTAAACTCGTTTATAATCTACTATATGTAACGATTAA
>WOUH02000012.1:665722-679681 GCA_009936405.2 Stevia rebaudiana
TTTCAATCTATAAATCCAGGTACTTTTTAAGTATTTCTTTGTTGTTTATTTATAATGCTTGCTGCCATCTATTTCATGTTTAGCTAATTTATTCAATATCATGTTTAAGTCAAACGATCCTCAGAATTGTATATATATATTTTTATTTATTTATTTATTTATTTATTTTATATATAAGTACATATAATTAGACAAATTCTCCCTTTTTTTAACTAAACAAACTTATACACACCCTAAATTTATTCCAAAATTTATATCATTTTTTCGTAACAGACTGCACCCACAACCACTTAGAAATTAGGAAAGACACACCATACAACATAGTCTAGATACCATTGCGCCAAAGGGTTTCGTATTTAGACAATTTCTAATTCAGTTTATTCAAATCAATCAAAACTTTTACTGAATTTCTTATTTAGACAATTTTTCAAATTGTATTTATACACACAGTTTGAGATTTGAATAACCAAAAACCGATTCGATAAACACACGTATTTATTCTATCCGCGTGTAGTTTACCATCGCATAATGCATATATGCTAGAATCACTTTTCAGCTAGAGGGTTGGGGCAATGATAAAATGGAATAAATGCTTCAAAAGCTTCTTTATGTTGGTACAGTGGGCGATGCAAAGTTTGGGTAGAAACAAGGTGGTCTTTCTTAGTACCTTTCTTTTGTCCTCTCTTTATGTTTGTGGTCCTTTATTCTACTATTAGATTACATAACCTTCAACCGCAACCACACTATCTTGGTTGACTTAAACTACAAACGAATCAGACTTATCTTCTTTGACCAACCCGGTTAAGTCAAATCAGGCTTTGATGCATCTCCACCCAAATTATAGACTAGTAATTAGAGGTGAGCATGGGTCGGTTCGTTCGATTATAAGCTAAAACCAAAACTTATAACCAAAGTTTTCTTTTTAATTTTCATAACCGATTAGTTTTGATTCGGTTAATTCCTGGCGATAAAAGCCACCAATGAAGAAAAGCCACCTATGTGGTTGGATTGAAACAAATTTCAATTTATATCTTGGGCAAAAGAATAGCAACAATCCTTTTTTAAAAATGAATTAAACGACAAATTAATATTTTCTGTATTAATACTTATAAAAAAAATATGTTCAACAAGTAATATTATTTATTAAAAAAAAAAGAGTAAATTACAAAATTGGTCCTGTGGTTTACTTAAAATCTTGGATTTCGTCCATATTAGTTTACAACTATCGTTATGGTCCCCAGTGTTCCTTTTCTCTTTCATCTTTGCTCCAAGATTTTAAAGGGGAGTAAATTGTCAAATTCGTACATGTAGTTTGCTACCTTTTGCCAGTTTCATACAAAAAAGTTTTTCTTTGCTAAATTCGTCCATGTGGTTTGATGACTTTTGCCAGTTTCTTCCAAAAACGTTTTTCTTTGCCAAATTCGTCCATGTGGTTTGCTGACTTTTTTCAGTTTCATCCAAAAAAGTTTTTTTTTTGTATATGGACCCTTAAGGTTTATCAACGCGACTCGTTAGTTGTTTCCGCGCTTGCCGCTTCGTTTGTACTCCGTTTCGTGCGCGGTTTTCGCCTTTGTTCACGATTTTCCGTTTTCTATCTAATCTCATTGGTTATACCTGCTGAAGAGGTATTTAGATTTCAGATCTATGGAACGGTGCTTCGTTTTACGTGTAACTTTCGTATAGTCACTCGTATCGATATTTCGCTTACACTCAAAAGATTCGTAATACATATTAGAACATAATAATGATATTTATATCATATAAAATATTAGATTAAATTAGCGTAACGATGTGATTACAAATAGTAAAAGGTAGAAATTTGATCGGGATGGCATTGGAAAACGACCATTTGTAATACCCCATCTTTTAAGTGTAAAATATCGAAATGAGCGACTATACGAAAGATACACGTATAACCAATGAGATTAGATAGAAAATGGAAAATCGTGAACGAATGCGAAACTGCGCGCGAAACAGAGTCCAAATGAAGTGGCAAACGCAAAAACAACTAACGAGTCGCGTTGATAAACCTTAAGGGTCCATATACAAAAAAAACTTTTTTGGATGAAACTCGCAAAATTCAGCAAACCATAAGGACGAATTTGGCAAAGAAAAACATCTTTGGATGAAACTGGCAAAAGTCAGGAAACCACAGGGACAAATTTGGCAAAAAAAAAAAAAAAAACCTTTTTGGATGAAACTGGCAAAAGGTAGCAAAACATAGGGACGAATTTAGCAATTTACTCTTTTAAAGGGGTTAAATCTGAACGTTAAATTGGCACGTGAGGTGCACACGTAGGATTATCTCCTTCTTAAAATGTAACCCCTTTTTGCTTTCGTCATTCAACCTCTGATTAGCTACCACCAGACCACCTCCTTGCAAACCCACCACCATTGCGCTCTGTTCATCCGCTATAAGCACTTGAAGAATCAAACTGATAAGATCTAGGGTTTGCAATTGACAAGTTTCAGGATCTCACTGACATCCCTTCACCGACCTCTATCATCATTGTCGTCCCTTGCTCCTAAAAAACTCTATAGCGCGGAGGGGGATGATGACAAGAAATTAGAAAATGATGGTCAAGAAGATTTAAAACCCTAGAACCTGTTGGACTAGACTATCAATTTCACTTTCTTTCAACCTTTAAAACCCCAATCCAACCAACAATCAAAGAATGTCATCATATGCGTTATTTTTTGTGGGGCTGTTTGCCAGTTGAATAAGGGTGTTTGCAGGTGGTAGTCGAAGGAGGATGTTTACCAATTAGGGAAAGGATCAGTGAGATGGGGTGGGTTATTACCCAGTCTTCATATTTTCCAGTGCAACCTGAGATGGTGGTGGCAGTGGTGGAGGTTAAGTTCATCGGAGATAGGCTATCAATGGATGGATGATTTTGGGCGAAGAAGGGATGGTGGTGACTGAGGTTAAGGGTTTGACTGGTTTAGCTTTGGTGTGCACCTTTAGTGCCAGATTTAACGTCCAGGGATAACCCTGTTAAAATCTTGGACCAATGATGAAAGAGAAAAAGAACATTGGAGACAATAACCAAAGTTTTAAACTAATAAAGACCAAATCCAAGATTCTAAAGAAACCACATGGACCAATTTTGTAATTGACTCTAAAAAAATAAATCAATTTAGTTATTTGTAGGCATAATACCATAACCGAAGCATTAAACCGGTTATAAAAAATTCACAACCAAACCATCAACCTCTCAATCAGTTTAGCTATTCGATTTTTTTTCTCACCCTTAAGTAACATATTCATCTATATGCAAAATACCCAAATGTATCGATTATAACGATAAACAACTGGATCTAATTTGCTCTTGAATATAAATGGCAATTGGATAGGTCACAAAGGTTGGTTGTGTAACATTTTAAAACCGATAACTTAAATAACACGAGGAGTTGACCCAAAACAGTTTTGATCCATTTGACATGTTTCCTTTTATGCTATGTTTCTATTTAAGCATTACATATTAACAAAACCCAAATTAATCTATGAGTAAATGGGTCGAAATCGTCCATTTTACAATATGGCAAAACAGGTAAATATTAAGATCATCCCACCTACCAAAATGACAAAATCTTGCAATTTTTTTTTTGTTCAAGTAACCATATCTCGAAAAGCATGTCTAGTAAATATAACTACGAGACGCATGTAAAACTAAAGGCGTTCTTTCTCACGACCAACGTCCTATTAAGTATTTAGTTATTTACCATATGCTTAATTGGGCGAAAATGGCATCATGAAAAGACCTCGGCTCTCTAACAACTTGATTCCCTCCGACGGGTTTGCTTCAAATAACTTCACCAACATGTCTTGATGAGGCCCACAAGTAGTGTTTTCTTGAATAAGGTAATGACCATATCCCTGAAAATAGTCGATTTTAATAAAAAAAAAATTATCTAAATTTAGCGGGTAATTGGTTTAAACGGGTTGTGTTGGGCCAACTTGAACCTTTGTATTGTTTATTTTTATTTTAACGTATGAACAAGTAATGTGTAAGTATTAGTGATTAAGGAGGTTATATAGACTAAATACAGTTTGGATGACTTTTAATCCGTCAGACTCAATTGGCGAGTTTCATTTTTAGTTAATTCTTCTAGTTTAACGCTCTCGAAGCTCTAACTTATGTTTGAAACTAGAAGTGGAAAATGGCGAGTCAGCTAACGGTCAAGACATGTAATTTACCTACAAACGCTTTTGTCGAATTTGAGAGGATTATGTAATTACCGTGTGTTAAATATGATTAATAAAGGTTGGATGAGTTGTAATATGCTTTGATATAAGCATTCATTAAACCACTGTTAGACATACCTCAAGGTACATTAAGTGATTCGTAGTTGGTTCACCTCCCAATCTGTTCTGACTCAACTCCTGCAGAATTAAAATAAAAATAAAATAAAAATAAAATAAAAAAATAAAAACAAACCTCAAATTTCAAAAGATAATCATTTTATAAGAAAACAAATTGCTTATAAAATCCGTATATAGCAAATAGGGGTGTTCATAAACGGCTCAATTCACGGATCGGTATTTGCGGCTTGCTGGTTAACGGTTCGGCCCGTTTTGGAACTTGGATCTGGTGGTATATACCAACCAGTTGTTTAACTTTTATAGTTTATATTTATTTCAGTTTCGGAATATGCAGTTAAGTATATGTATTGAAATTTGAAATCATGAACAATCTTTCTCATTTAATTTTTTTTTTTTTTTTTTTGAAAATGGGCATTGCCCATGGCAAACTTTATTCAAAAAAAGAAGTTTACAAATCGCCAAAACCGAACCGTGAACATCTTATTAGCAATCATCAGATAAAACTTTTGCAACTATACAAGGTTTAATATGCATAATGTGAAGATAATAGTAGGTGCAAAACTAACCCTCATGTAAAGCTGCAAATATTGTATATAATCTATGCATTTATCGACCACATTTGTTTTTTTAACCTGCAGAAACAAATTAAAATAGATGAAGTAAATTGGAAGTTGACATTCGAAAATTTAGTAAACTATGACTTGACTGGATTGATCCTAATTGAACAACGGAACAAATATCAAATATTATAATATTCGTACGTTGTTGCTTTGAAATGTCTATAGAACCTTTGAGAGTTAATTACTTAATTACTGAAGTTTTATAATTTAATAATTATATTTGACAAAATAACTTTTTTTTTAATGGCTTGTTAGTGGTTAGTTGTTAGTATCACCAAGTTAGTAATTAAACGCCTACGCCCGGTATTTGATAAAATAACTATTTATTAAAAATATAATAAAGATTTTGGACAACACCCCTAACTCGCCTGTTTTGAAAATGTCTATAGAACCTTCGAGAGTTAATTACTTAATTACTGAAGTTATATAATTTCATAATTAACGCCCCGTTTGCGGAGCACGCATATAATATATATATGTGTGGACCCTCGAGGGGCAAAAGTAAAATTGCACTAGTATTAACGTTATTTTAATTATTTTTGTGAAAATAACGTTAAAAGCGTTGGGTTGACGGTTAGTCAGGCATGATGAGCCGGGGGTCTCACTGGGAGCAGCCTCTCTATTCCTACGAGGTAGAGGTAAGGCTTATCTTCATCTTACCCTCCTCAGACCCTACCTTTAGGTGAGATATACTGAGTACGATGATGATTATATAATTTCATAATTATATATGACAATATAACTATTTATTAAAAATATAATAAAACTTTTGGACAACACCCCTAACTCACATATCATCACCCTATATGCAGCAGTCAGCATAGTATGATGCATAACCCCAATTCTTATAACACACACGCACACACACACACACACACACACGTATGTGTATATATATATATATATATATATATATATATATATAATGTACATATATTACCTCTTCAGAATGTGGAAGCAGACCCTCCAATGCATCAAGTGCTGCTGCAATCCTTGTTCTGCGTCGCTGAAATTGCATACAAATTAAGTACTAGCAAAACTGAATGCATTGTGTAGTGTTTATTAAAAAAAAAAACATAATTTTCTTTATACATTGTGAAGATGATCAGTTAAAAAAAAGGTATTTCATTGGTGATAGGTTCTGGAAAATTAGACTTACACGATCTGATTCATATGCCTTCTGTCTCGAATATTTCTTGCGTGATTTAGGCGGCATTTCTGAGGTTGAGGCAGACATGTTTGGTTGGTGCTGAACAGTTTCATTTGGCAGTTGCTGTCAAATATAATTAAAAAGTTTAATAAGATGTTAGTGTAATAATCAGTGATTAATATAACAGATACATAGATTTTAATATTTGAGAGAACTTGATTGTTTGGTGACTTGATATCATATGTTAAATTATGCATTTTATAATTGTTCATAACTTCATATGCAGTTATTAATGTTGCTGTCTTGAATGTCTAACCTACATGTAAAGGTTACTGTTTGAATATTCTGTTTGTGTGTTTTGAATCATAAATGGAATCTTATTTCCCCATATCATGTCTGGTCGATTTAAGACTAAAATAAAACCAAACCGAAAACGTTGGTCTTTAAATGGATCCGTGTTTGGTTTTAATTTTGATTTTTTTTTTCTTGCCTTTTGGAATTGGTCCATTTCAGCCTAACAAGCAACAAAAGAAACCACCCCTATTACATACCTTTTTATTGTTGATGTTTATAAATATGAAATGTAGCATGTCAAATCCATAAATAATCCCATAAATAAACACTACAATCATCCATTATCATTATAGCCAATAAAATACATGAGATGAAAAACAACATTTAGTGCATTATTAGTTTTAGGTTTGGCTAGGTTTATTTTTAAGTTTTTACACATAAAACAAGACACAAACCAAAATTTTCAGATTACCGAAAAATCCAAAAACCGAACTGCAAAATTTTCAAGCCATTTTGTTTATTTTTCTGGTTTTAAACTTTCTGTTACGTGATGGTATTTCGGTTTAACGCGCATCCTTACTTAGTGTTGCAAACAAATGACATCATGTCGAATGAAATGCACAAAAGAAGATATTATACAAGATTCGAGATATAGAAAACAAACATATGGATTTTGAGCAATCATGTTGGCAAAAGACTCCTCAGGTGTAAAACTGCATCCGATTCCAGTGCTTTTATACGGTATTTCTCCATGTGTGTTGCAGATTTCATTACCTAAAAGATAATCAACATAATTTGGACCCAAATGATGGTATCCAATCCAATTTGGAAGTAAACACTCATCATAATCTTCTGGTTTTACCAGATGCTGTTGGTAAAACGTATTTTCAGCTAAGTAAGGTACATAACTTCCTTGTAAAGCATATGATGAAAGTGGCAAATCAGAATAATTTGGGAGAATATGTTCATCCATATTATCTAGAGCAAGAACTGCATGGACAGTAATTGTAAAATATTAATTGCATTAGCATAGAAACTGTAAACTAGCTTACATAGATCCAAAATGGAGCAATTGAAACTAAAAATTATGTTCAAATTATCCATGCTCCAACAGAAAACATGAAAAATACCCCTTTGTTCCATGAAAAAATTCAAGTTTGAGGGAATCAGGGAAATATGTAGTGAGGATTGTTCAACATAGAGCCAATTTTAATATTTGTTTTCACTTTAACTGTGAGACATAAGGTGGTTCTGTGTATAAATGAATTATGCGGTTCTCACAGTTCCTAATTTAAAATTGGTTCCGTATTGAACGCAAAGTATTATCTGATGCAAAACGACCCAAATCACTGTGAGCATTGGCCTTCAAGTGATTTGGGTCATTTTGCAGCAAAACGACCCAAATCACTTGAAGTCCAATGCTCACAGTAACTGGTATCTTTAACATGAAAGAAATCATAAACTAGTATTAACAGTGCAGTTTTAGCTGTTAACTCCATGAGCCAAAATTTTCTTGATTCCACAACATGAAATATCTATACATCTAACCCCTGATACAACAATCAATTACTCTACATGCATATTGATGGAGGTGTTCAACTTCATTAAAAATAACTTATGATTCAATCAGTTGTTAAACAAATTGGGCAAAAGATCAACATGACCAAGGAACATGTCAACATGAACATTGTTGAGACATGTTCTATTTAACATTCAAAACATATTCACCTAAACTGTTCAGCAATAAACTAGCTCAGACGCGCAATGAAATCATAAGAGGTTAAAATCTACGATATCAACATCTCGAAATACAAAATGTAGCTTCATGAAGAAAACGTGAAAGTAATTAGCTAGAACACAAAAAAACGAGCATGTACTGATTATGATTTGTAAGAAACACATTCCAGAAGAAAAGAAATCCTGCTGCAAGAAACTGCCAATGCATAAGACGATCGATTATATGAAGCAGACGTGAGAAATCAGTGTAGACATTCACGTATTGATGATGAAATTAGGGTTTTGGTAGAAAAGACGCACCGAGATATTGGGGATTCGACGATTGGCACACAGGTTAAGAGAATTTCTTCTGTGTGTTTTCTGTACGTGCCTGTAACATAAATATCCAGCGCATGAGACCAAGCTTCATTTTATATAAACCCAAATAAATATTTTTGAAAAATTGGAAAACTAGCCATTTTCTTAGTATAGATCTAATGACATGTCATAAAAACTAAATTATAATTTTAACCGTGTGTGTATTTTTACTTGAAACAATCTTTTTTAATTCTATACACGAATAGTATTACATTACAATTACTAAATGTATCTCGGAACAAACTTAGAAGTTAGAACCACAACTTTCTTGATATCTACTGTATTTTGATTATGGTTTACTACATCTTATTTTTTATGTAGTAAAAGTGCAGGTCGTTGGCTACTCAATAAGCATTTTATCTAAAAGAAAGGATTTATTAAAGAGTTTTTATTTTACGAAATGGTCTATGAGTTTTGTGTATTAATACACTTAATGCAGTCATCAACTTGTTTGAACCTTTTGACCTATTTCAGTTGTTTCATGATAAGCTAATTCTTATTTTTTATTTGTGTGACCCGTTGGAGTTGAGACATAAACCGAACTAAGACCATGTGTAGTGGTTTGGGTGTGGAGAAGGGATGGAGTATGATGCGTCAGTGCCACGTAGGAGAGAGAAGGGATAATGGAAAATAGGTGTAATGAGTAAGTGGAGGAGAGGGAGATGGGAAAAAAATAGGAGAATGAGGTGGTATTTTATTATTAGTTGAAAAATAAAAAAAAATAAAAAAATCAAATGGGCCCCACAAAAGCTGCAGCCGTCGCCTTCTTCTTCCCCTCCACGACGTTGCCCCCTCCACGGCATTGGCCACCACGCCCTGCCCGTTTCGGTGTTGACGGGCGTCGTCGCCCTCTCTACGCCCAGATTTGCTTCCACTACACCCAGTCTAAGATATGTAAATGGTTCAACATGCATAGCAAGATAGGTCACATCAATGACTGATCTAGGTTTTCTATTGGTATATATTAAGTCGCAACTTTTTTGGTATACACTTC
The DNA here is from genome assembly GCA_009936405.2 of Stevia rebaudiana. NCBI lineage: Eukaryota > Viridiplantae > Streptophyta > Magnoliopsida > Asterales > Asteraceae > Stevia > Stevia rebaudiana. Next base: position 675,199 of record WOUH02000012.1, read on the forward strand.
AACAAGTCGGCTAGCCATGGCATAATTGGCATGCGAAGCGAGTTGGGTTGTCGGCCGAACCAGGTTAAGTCGGCCCAAATACTTATATTGCTTGATATGCTCGAGTGCTCGCCCGAGTTTTATTACATATTAAGCGTAACTTTGATCGTTAGAGATAATAATAACATTGATAATTAGTTAAATTTTTAGTTTAAAAGCCACCACTAACTTACTCATATTGATTAACATTGTTTCACCAAATGGTATCAGCAAAAATTAATAAACTTTAGGCTGTTAATCCATGTTTTTTAGAGGTTCATACTTTTGTGGATAAACATATGTCGTCATTCTTGGATCCTTTGCTCTTAGTTCGGACGTAATTGAGTTAGCTTCATGAATAAATAAGCATTGGACTTATATATAAAATACAAAAAGGTCAAAAATAAACATTATTAATTCTATATAATAAATCACCAAAACGATGTGTGCTCGACTGTAGGGTGTTTAAAAAACCGAAAACCGTTTAAAACCAATAACCGAACTGCATCCGAAAAAAACCGAATCAAAATCTGAATTCGGTTTTCGGTTCGGTTCTTAACCGAAACAGAATTCTAAATTCGGTTTTCGGTTCGGTTATCGGTTCTGTATTTTGAAAAAAGTCGGTTTGTTCGGTTATTTAATTGAACCGAATTCAACCGAAAATATAAATAAATATTTTAATTATTAATATATAAGGTTTTTAAACCCTAAGATTCGCATATCTCATTCTAACTTCTCAGACGCAGTCGCAGAGCCAACACGCTTCCAAGCCCCAATCTCACGAGTCTCGTCCGGCGTCCTCCCTCCCCATTGTTGACCGACGGCTTTAGCTCCGGCGACGCTACTCCGCCTCCTTTCTGCTTCATCTTAGTTGGGATTTCTTCTTCTTAGCGTAGTAGGTATGTATTTTTTACTTTATATTTGACTTTATTGGCGATTGTTATATGACTTCCAGTAGGTATTGTGTAGGTATTGGTGCTTTGGTTTGTGGTTTTTCTAACTCTTTGTTTTAGGATATGTTTGGTTTGTTACGTTTGAAATTTGAGTGTTATGTTGCCCTTTCGGGATGTTTTTTGCAGTTTTGGATTCGGAACATTAACAGGTTGCAAAAATCAAAATAAGTCATTCAGTATACTTCGGTTGAATTTGGTTAAATTTAAAACCGAATTGAATTTGGTTGGATTCGGTTCGGTTGAGCATTTATCGAATTCGGATCGGTTCGGTTTTTGGTTGAAGCAATAAAAAATTCAAAACCGAACAGACCGATCCGAACAAACCAAACAAACCAATAACCGAAACGATGAACACTCCTAGTCGACTGCTCGTGTAGTTTTGAGCCCACACACCTGATGTTAAATGTTAAATGGGTTGGATAACGGTGCATTCAAACAAATTGGGTCGGTCAACCCACGAATACCTTTTGTGTATTTCTTATGAATAATAAAAATACTTATAATAATATTGTTACACCTTTTAATCTAATCTAAAAATGTATACAACTCTCGAGTTCACAACATTTGCTTAAAACGAATCAATGGATCATTACAAATCTCCAACTCATAACAAAATAACCTGATTTTCCTACTACAAATGCATTGAAACCTCAGACACACACATTTGACTGGTTACCTTAATAAGCTGTCGTGTTTCATCATCCAACAACACTTTATCCTTCTTCATACGCTCACCAACAATTAACGGCATTTTACCAGCTTTAACATAAACTTTAAGAACCAAATTATACAATTCCGTACTAACAAAACCCGCATCACGAAGCGTTGCTAAAAGTTCTTCTGCACCCTCAACGTTACCATACTCTTCAAGCAATTTATAAACCACCCGAACAATTTTCAAATCCGGATCCCACTTCTTCACCGACCCGATTGCTTTTTTAAAACAATCCAAAACTTTATTCACTTGTTTTTCATGTATATAACCATATGTAAACAACTCCCATGAAGTGTAACTTGGAACGATCCGTCTCCCGATCATCCGTTTTTCAAAAAACATTTCCGCCATTTTTATCTGGTTTTTGTTGATATAAGCTGCAAGAATCAAATTTGGGACACGCGTATCGCCAGTTGGAGAAACGGATTCCCACTCGGTGTATATCTCTTCAGCTTCTTTAAGCGCGTTAAGTTTGATTAACGAAGAAATCATGCAGTTATATTCTGAATCATTTAGCTTCCAGAAGCTTGATTTCATTTTCCTCCATACGCGATCAACATCTTCTTTTCTACCAAGGCCCGTGTAAAGACTAATAATCGAAGAATAAGCCACACGTGCTTTTTTACAAACGCGTTTCTCCATTTCCTTAATACTCAATAACGCGTCTTCAAATCGTGAAGTTTTGATGTAAATACTCGTTAACAGACTAAACGTTACCCAATCAGGATTCAGTTTCGCCTTCTTTAGCTCAAGGAAAATCTTGTCTGCGTTGATGATGTCACCTTGTGAGTTACACGCGGTTAACCACAGATTGTAAGTAACTATATCTGGTGAAGTATGTTGCTTTAGCTTGTGCAGAGTTTCTAGAAACCGCTCGAATTGTTTGTTCGAGATGTATAGCGACATCATATGGTTAAACGGAAGAGGGCATTTTAGGAAACCGCATTCGGACATTTTTTCCATTAAAGATTCAGCTTTTGATGAGTCTTTATGCTGAACATAAATGTGTAAAAGAGATGTGCATGTTAGTTGGCCTTTCATATGATTTGGAAGATCTTCAAAAAATTTCTCTGCGCTGTTTATACCGCGTATTTTAGCAATTAGATCTAAATGGACCGCGTAATCTCCTTCTAATTGCTTTATATCTTGTTGTAATGTCATCCATTCACAAACCTTCAACATCATGAAATTATGGTTACCTTGTGTATATCATATAGGTTTATAACAAAACGGTTTTGTCGAATTGAATCAATTTATTTTTTTCATACACAAATTTGTATGAAATCTTTTATATGATAATTAGACATGTTCAAGTTCAACACTAAATACTGCATACAATGCCTACGATTATATAAATTAAAGTCATTTTACATACACTAGATCAGATTGCTCCCTTAAAATCAAAATATTAAGAGTCATACAGATAATCTGTTAATGATTTCCACATTCTAATGATCAGATAAGAGATGAACTAGATTTATTTGCGAGGTTATGCAATTTGCAGGTTTCTGGATCTCTAAATTGAAATAGAGAGGTAAGTAAACAAATCATAACGCAAACATTGAAAGAAATTCAAGATGAATTTATACACAATTTGATTGTATAAGATTGAAACAAACTCAACTCAAATTGATACCAGATATTTAAGTAATTTGATAGAAATTTGAGTACCTCGAGTGCGTGTTTGTAACGTTTTAGCTTCCGAAGCTCTCGTACGATGCGATTAAGCTCGTACTTACGAACTACATGTCCTTCTTCCTTCCATTTTCTTATGGTGATAACGGCGCTGCGTTTTGTGTAAATCAAGCTTAGAAGTCTCCGACCTAAGGTGTCCCTTCCACCACCAACAGTTTTCCGGGCAGTGGCGACGGCAGCTGTATGTGGCGGTCTAACTTTCGAAGGTATGCCGACGGCCGCGTCCGTAGCCGTGGCCGTGAAGTATCGGACGCCGGCGAGGGAACAGCGAGCAAGACGGAACATAGGTTCCAGTTTTGATAGACACCGGTGTGGTTCGCCAGGTCGGTATTACGGGCTCCGTGAGCACGAAATGGTGAATCAGGGTGTTGGGTTTTGGGCTCGGAATTTAATGGAAATTGGGTTTGGGCTTTTCGCTACATGTTCTAACTTTTGAGATAAATCTATGAGTAAATCCACAATTTCGTCATGCGATTCGATACAATCGTTAGTTTCATTCAAAAAGATTTTATTTAGTATCTGTGTGTCTTTCTTTTTGTTTATGGTCATTTCAGTTTATTTAATTAACTCCGTTCAAAAGCAGCCGTTAAATATTATCATTTCAATAAAAAGTTTTTAATTTGTCATTTTCATCCAATGTTTGTTACCTTTTTTACCTTGGTTTACTTTTTTACTTAATTACCCAAACTTTTATTTTTACTCTTTTTACAGTTTACTCCATTTTTTACCGGGTTATATCCAAACCTTTTTTTACCCATGAACCGTTTTTCGACCCGTAACTACTTTTTCGGCACACGACCCGATTTCCGCCACAAAACCCGATTTTCGTTCCGGAACTCGATTTTCCGCTTAAACCCGATTTTCGGCCTGGAACTCCTTTTTTGGCCTGGGATCCGAATTTGGCCCAAACTCGATTTCGACTGGGAACTCGTTTTGCGGCCTAGAACTCGCTTTGCGGCCCAAAACTTGTTTTTCGGCCTTAAAGTCGTTTTTTGGCCCGAAACTTGTTTTTGGTCTGAAAGTCGTTTTTCGCCCGGATGTTTTATTTTGGATCCGGAACTCGTTTTTTCAAATCAAGAACCGAACTTCGATCCGATTCCTT
>WOUH02000012.1:688653-704882 GCA_009936405.2 Stevia rebaudiana
TTTTTCGCCCGGATGTTTTATTTTGGATCCGGAACTCGTTTTTTCAAATCAAGAACCGAACTTCGATCCGATTCCTTATCCAGAGTCCGGTTACAGTTCCTAACCGGATTCCGAAATGAAGTCGTAAATTTAATAAGGGTTCGAATCGTTAATCGGATTCCTGATTCAGAATCGGAATGTTAATCGGATTGCACATTCAGAATCAGAATGTTAATCGGGTTTCGGATGCGGAATCAAAAATGCTAATCGGGTTTCGGATGCGGAATCAAAATGCTAATCGGGTTTAGGATGTGGGATTGGAACGCTAACTGGGTTATGGATCAGCAATCGAAACGTTAACCAGACTTCGGATCGGGAATCGAAATGTTAACGAGACTCCGGATCGGGATTCGGAATGTTAACCGAATTCTAGATCGGGAATCAGATCGAAGTTCGGTTTCTGATTTAAAAAACGAGTTCCAGATCTGAAATACTCGCGAGTTTCTGTTATTTGTTCAACTCATGGGAAGGTTTATGGGTTGGGTCATGGTTTGGCTGTTTGGATCGGAGATCATTTCATGTGTTGGTTCATGGTTAAGATCATAGGTCAGTCTATGGTTAAGGTCATAGGTCGAGTCATGGGTCAAGCCATGGTTTGGATCATGGGTCATGAGGTCATGTTTTGGGTCATGGTTCGAGTAATGGTTTGGGTCATGAGTCGGGTTATAGTTTGAGTCAAGGGTAGGGTCATGGTTTAATAAATCACGTATCATGGCACCAATATATGCTTTGATTATTTGTTAATAAAATATAAGAATGAACACACTTTATATACAAAAGGGCTCAAGATTATATATGGAATATAAACTATCAAGGCTATAATTGAGGAGTAGTAATAGGAAACACAATCCGGTCTTTACTCCCCCTCAAGTTGGCGCATGGAGGTTCGTAATGCCCAACTTGTCAAGCAAGGTGTGGAAGCTTTGGGTGCCGGTTTGGTGAGAACGTCGGCAATTTGTGCCTTTGTACTGATCTACATCGGTTGTATTTCTTTGGACTCGACCCGTTCTCTAACAAAACAACAGTCCATTTCGACATGTTTTGTTGGCTCATGAAAGACAGGATTGTTAGCAATATGTCTAGCAGCCTGATTATCACAGAATAATAGTGTGGGTCCAGAACTTGGCACACCGAGCTCTTGTAGTAACCATCTCATCCATAAGATTTCACTAACTGTAGATGCCATTGCTCGGTATTCAGCTTCTGCCGATGAGCGTGAAACGACCGATTGTTTCTTTGATTTCCATGATATAGGGGCTCCCCCAAGAAGTAATAGGTATTCCGTTCTTGATCTTCTAGTGATAGGACAACCAAGCCAATCAACATCACAATAGGCCGTGAGGCTCATTCCGCCATCTTTAGCGAGAAGTATTCCTTGACCGGGTGTTGCCTTTAGATATCGGAGAACACGGTTAGCAGCTTGAAGATGGCTTTCTCGAGGGTCACTAACGAATTGACTTAAGACATTGACTGCATAAGCAATATCTGGTCGTGTTGCTTGTAAATAAAGGAGTCCGCCAACGAGTCTTCGGTATTGGTTAGCGTCAACACGATCTTCTTCATCATGTGTGCCAAGTTTCAGATTTTGTTCCATGGGAAACAAGCTTGGACGACACCCAATCATACCGGTGTCTTCCAAAATATCCAACTTGTACTTTCGTTGGCTAAGAACCATACCTTTTTGTGTACGTGCAACTTCAATACCGAGAAAGAATTTTAGGGGACCAAGATCTTTAATGCTAAATTATTTGTCAAGAAAATCCTTGGTCGCTTGAATCTTGTTCATGTCATTTCCGGTGATGATTACATCGTCCACGTAAATGAGGGTTGCAACAAAAACGCCTTTATCTTTGAATAAAAATAACGAATGATCTGCTTTTGATTGTTGGAAACCGAGTTTCAAGAGAGAAGTCGTGAATTTTTTGTACCAATTTCTTGAAGCTTGCTTGAGGCCATAAAGTGATTTCTTCAGTTTGCAAACCCGAGTGTCATTTTGCTTATAAAAACCCTGTGGTATTTTCATGTAGACGTCTTCATGCAAATCTCCATGTAAAAAGGCATTATTGACATCTAGTTGGTGCGTATGCCACCCCTTTTTCACGGCTACAGCTAAGAGACGTCGAATAGTGACTATCTTTGCAACGGGTACAAACGTGTCATGGAAGTCTATCCCTTCCATTTGTGTGAAACCCTTGGCAATGAGGCGTGCCTTGTATCGTTCTATTTCTCCACTCGGTTTATATTTAATCTTGTACACCCACTTTGAGTCGATAGCACGCTTCCCTTTTGGTAACTCTTCTAATGTCCATGTTTCATTTTCTTCAAGAGCTTTAATCTCTTTTTTCATGGCTTCGACCTATTTCTGATTATGCACTGCTTGGCTAAAATGTTTTGGCTCATTGTTTGAAGTAATGGCCAACAAGAAAACTTTATGTGAGTTAGTAAAGTTATCATAAGAAACAAAATGTGCTAAAGGATGTACCATTGAGGGTTCTTGATTAGAGCTTGAAGATGGATGTACTTGTTCTAAAGATTGGGGTAGCATTACAGCATAGTCTTTTAAGTACGAAGGTTGGGTCCGATTTCTTTTGAGTTGTTCTGAGCAATCTGTTTCTTTGTTAACAACCTCATCTTCGGTGGATGGGCCAACTTCATATTCAGACCCTTCTGTTTCGTTTGTTGGACTCAAATGTAAACCTCCTTGATTTTCGGTTAGTGGGCTTGTTTCATTTATAACTTCGGTGGGGCCTGGTGAATCTATGGTGGAATGTTGAGCTGGATCATCCATATTTGGAACATCAATGGAAATAATTTTTGGACCTATTTTTGATCCAACAGTGGGTTCGTCATCCCAATTGGTTGGCCAAGTAAACACTTCTTCTTCATCTTTTGGGATATCAACCTTTGTAAAAGGAAAGACATCTTCTACAAATTTCACGTCCCTGGTAATGACGATTTTCTTATGCTGAAAATCGTATATTTTGTAACCTTTTGTACCCGGTGGATAACCCAAAAATACCCCTGGTCTCCCCCTCACTTCGAACTTGTCTCCGTGAGTCTCGGTACTCCGATAATAGGCAAGACATCCAAAGACCTTTAAATATTCATAATTAGGACTTTGATTATACAATAACTCATACGGTGTTTTACCACCGATTACGTCGGAAGGGAGTCGGTTTATGATGTGAGTGGTTGTTAAGACACATTCCCCCCAAAACTTAATGGGAATATTAGCCTCGAATTTTAGTGCCCTTGCTGTTTCTAGAAGATGTCGGTGCTTCCGTTCCACAATAGCATTTTGTTGAGGCGTATGAGGACACATTGTTTCCAAAAGAACCCCTTCTTTAGCATAAAAATCAAGCATTGTGTTGGATGTAAATTCACCACCATTATCACACCTTATTCTTTTAATATTCTTCTCAAATTGTATTATTACCATTTTGTGAAAATTAGTTAAACAAGTACTAGCCTCATATTTATGTCTGAGAAGAAAAACCCACACAGCCCGACTGAAGTCAACAACAATAGTGAGAAAATAGTTGGCACGTGTGAAAGATGGTGACCGATATTTACCCCAAATATCACAGTGTATAAGTTCAAAACAAGTGTTAGTTTTTGTTGTGCTATTTGGAAAAGGTAATCTAGCAAACTTTGCTTTAACACAAGAATCACAAACACCATTTGATTTTAAAGAAAGATTCTTAATAAAATCAATATGAGAAAGTTTAGAAATAGACGCGTGACCCAATCGTTTATGCCACATGTTAACGGTTGCTATCATGGCTTGCCTTTCTGTTCTCTTCATTCTCATCTTGTATAGACCTTTTACACATTCACCCGCTCCAATCAAGTCTTTCGAACGCAAGTCCTGTATAACACAAAAACTCGGGAAGAAAGTCACAGCACATTGTAACTCACTTGATAATTTACTAACCGACAACAAGTTATATTTGAAATCCGGTACATACAAAATATTTTTAATTATATCTCCATTCGGCAGTGTGCAATGACCACGTCCCTCAACAGGTATTTTGTCACCATTTGGAATGGTGACCGGGAACTCATGATTTGTGTTCGTTACATTTTAAGTAGGGTGGTATCATGAGTAAAATGCTCGGTGGCGCCCGAGTCTATGATCCACTGACCTTCTCGATCAACATTACTTACCATGTTGGCGATTGGAGCACCTTCGTCTTTGCCGGCTTCCCTTTTGTTTCCGAAAAACTTTATGAATTGTTTATATTGATCATTATTAAGTCCTGGAATGGGACTTGTCTCGCTTTCAACACAAGCAGCCCTAGATTTTGTTTGTTTTCCTTTTCCTGGCCACCACCCCGAATAGCCGATTCGCTTAAAACACCCATCTTTATTATGACCATTTTTCCCACAAAAATCACAATGCTCGACCGTATCGTTAGCATTGCGTTTTGTGTCCTTTATTGTTATTCTACTTTGTGACTGCCCTTGATCGTGCTTGGCTGGAATGAAATCTTGGAATGCAGCGGAATCGGTGGTGAGTATCTTGGAAATGGACACATCTTTTTTTTGCTTGTCTTCTCCGGCCATGAAGCTAAGGTTTGGTTTCATAGGTTATTTTGTTCTGTTTTTAGTGTAGGATCTCAAAGCTGCTCTGATACCATAATAAATCACGTATCATGGCACCAATATATGCTTTGATTATTTGTTAATAAAATATAAGAATGAACACCCTTCATATACAAAAGGGCTCAAGATTATTTATGGAATATAAACTATCAAGGCGATAATTGAGTAGTAATAGGAAACATAATCCGGTATTTATGGTTTGGATCTTGGGTCAAGTCATGGGTCAAGTCATTTTTTGATCATGGAGTGGGTAAGGGGTTGATTCATGAGTTGGATTATTGGTCGGTCACTCCTTCAACGAAAGGAATGCAAAAATTATGTATGACAGCCAGCGACCCAGTGTTTCATATACATGCCCAAATAATAGCCATACTTGTATTATACTTCAAAATAGTCTAACTACATTTAAAAATCATTTGCTTAAACCTTAAACCCGATGTAGGTGTAACAACAAGATAAATAAGACGATAGTTCTTCAACTATGTAATTTAGTAACCTTTTGGCCAACTCAATAATTATGTCAAAATATGTTCTGCTTTTGTGACACAAAGTGCAAATTAGTGATCATTTAGACAAATTCTATATATGCATTAATATGAAATTAAATATGTGCTTTTAAAATAAATGAAATGTAAACAATGGAGTACCAATATTCGGGATTACCAACCCAACTACTTATAAAAAAAACACAAAATCATTACTCACTAAATTATTGTATTCATAATTTTGTTAACCACGATATACCGTGTGTCAGATATAATGAGTTTATAAAATTTAGATAAATCGTAAAAATTCGACGAACAAGATGAATAAGTGACCTTTAGCATGTACAAACATGTAAATTGATATCATCCAGGTGTTTTGATATTGCTTGCTAAGATTTTTTTTTTTTTTTGGTTAATTTGTGAACCTATACTATAAGGTATACTGTATAGCTTAACTTTACACGTATTAAAAGCATAAAAAGTATAATGGTAGTTCTGAAATTTGTAAAATCGACCATTTGTGCCAACAATTTTCTCTAATCAAGAGTAAATATTTTGTGTTAGTGGGTTGACTAATCAAATAATTAAATTGAACTTTGCTTTAAACTTAACTGGGCATGCCCACTCACATCTCTTTTTGATTAAGGAAACCATTTAGCTTTAGGAGCAATTAATCCAGTTTAGGTAAAGCAATAACCAACCAACTACCCCCACTCACCTCATAACAAAATAATATAGACCTCTTAAAATAGCACGTATTATTGTTGATATGACCGATCACAACTGTCACGATTGTGAGTACGTAATTGATTTCATATGTACACGAGAATTACAAACATTTCAAACCAAGTGAACTGCTTAAATCGAAGCATCTCGATTAATTTTTGTGGATTAAGATCCAGAAGGTTGGTGCATACGTTGCTAGGTTTTTATGGTTTGCCACTTTCACGATTTGAAGCTTAGAACCACTCAATTAACGAAAGCAGTCGTTTAATATATGTTATTCATAAGTATATTTATATATATAAAGATGTATGAGTGTATGACTGAGTTTAAAGACTAGGAGAAAATAATAAGTTAAGATATATGAAAACCATATAATAGCTGTGTATCCTTTATTGAATAGTGTAAACTATTAGGACGATGCCGGTGGTTTGCTAAAATTTCACATTTGGTCTCTAGATATAAAGGTATCAAACATTTGATATTTTATATTACATTTGATTTTTATGGCTCACAAGAGTTAGATGACATTTTTGCTCTCAAATTTGAATCATAAGGACCAAATATGTTATACATTAAGCCATGAGAGCAATTTTTATACTTCAGAAGAAAAACTAAAATTTTAGCAAATCACATGAACTCTTAAGATGATTTAATCTATTGAATACGATGCATAAATTTGATTATATTGTTGTATTTTTTTCTCTCCCACTACTTTTCATATTGATTGTGAAACAAAGATGTATCCAATATCTAATATAGTAAAATCAGTGGGATCGTTAGATCATAAATAATATTGATGGATATGAAATTTAGTTATGGTTTGATGACCATAGTTTAGATATTTTGGTCTTTATTGTTGGGGTTGCAATGACTTTGAATATTAAATTGTTATTTAAAATAAATAGAAATATAAACAAGCAACAAAGAAATATTTATGTGACCGACAAATACAAACCTCATCTTTACATGTTAGTTTGTCCCATTTCAAGATCAATATTTAATAAACAAATTGGGATTGATATTCAGCTAAAAACATATTGACATCGAGATCTGATTCTTTACTACAAAACTTTTGAAATAGAATAATGTAATTATAATACTCATGCGTAATAGTTATTTAATATTGGAATCTTACTTTCACTAAGCTTTAAATGACATTTAATAGCCCGTAAGCTACTTTAATTCTTTACTTATTTTGTTCAGAAATCAAGAATAAATAATTAAAAGAATAACCATGAATACTAATATAACATCAACATTAATAATAAATAAATACAAAATAAAATTACAAAAAATACAAATAACGACAACTTGGTCTTTATTGAGCACCGTAACATAAAATAGTCGATATTAACCCAAGATGGGTTAAAAACCTAAAACTACAAACGGGCACCGTTAAAACCTAACGGCCGTAAACCAGTGGAGTAATGGCGGTATCCTTACAAGGACTAGGTGGCAAGCTACTTCTTCGTGAAGCCACAAGCCGTTGAACAAAGCTTTCGATTCTTTGACCGTTAGTCTTTGTGAGTAACCGTTTACCGCCAAATGGTAACGATTCAACTCCTTGTTCCATTAGCACCTCCTCTATTGTCGATCCCATGCTTGCTTTAGTGTCACGATTTGACTGCAAGTTTTCACATGACGTTAGTAATTGCAGTGCTTATGACATCAAACTAATTAGACCGATAGCCAATTAGAGAACTGATTCGAAATGATCACCCCAGTCACATGTTAAACTGGGTCAAATGGTTATATTTCTATATCTTTAATAATTATTTTTTGAAATTTCATTCTTTAATTTGTTTTGTAGTTCAAATTTTATATTTATTTACATTCTTAATATGTTATTAAAATATATATTTACGCAAAACATAGAAGTGCTTTGTTATGATTAGACGATCGACTAGTAAACTATTGATAATAATAATGAGAAAAAAGTAATTTAAATTTGTAATTTTTCACTAGTCCATTTTCAATAGGTCAGGTCAGGTGCTATCGTATTTAAATAGTTTTACTCTCTTTTAAATATGTACTAATTTGTTGGTACTGCCATATATTAAATTTCGTTATTATCTACAATAATTTTGTAAATATTTTGTGTTTTCAAATAACTGTTTGTCAACTTTATAGTTATTTTATCAATTAAATTAACAAAAAAAATAATATTATTCAGTACAAAATTTATGATATGTGCAAAAATTTTAAAACAAATTTATGCAAAACAAAATTTGACGTTAAGAAAAAAAATCAATGTAATTTCGTTCACAGAAAACGTGACATCACCTGAATTCTGACGTAATCCGTTCGGTTCCAGTAGAATGCGTTAACTAAAGTTTGGTCAACCGTTTCCGAAACACCATCGAGAACGATATCAACAACTGACGACGTGCGGCATTGACCGTGACGGTTGAGATTCTGGCGAGGCGATACGCTTAATGAACCGTTTCCGATCGAAATAACCAGGAGATCTTCAACACCAGTGAGTGCCGGAAACTCGCGTTTGTTATGTAACGCGTGTGTCACGGCAATTGCCGTCGGATTGTTCATCACCAATCCGCCGTCGACGGCCAAACATGAAGTTTTTCCGTCAATAGAACTGAGAGAAACCGGCTTGAACATCGATGGATCAGCGGATGTGGCGCGAATTACCTGCCTGAGTTCGAAATCGAAGCTCAACGATTCGGAAGCATCGGCACGAGAGAACACAAACGGAGCGGAAGTTTTGAGATCGAAACACGGAACAAGAAGAGGCTTACATGTATCCTTCATCGTCAACACTTTACCGTCGTCTCTAGTTAAAACCTGCTTCAAAACCTCATCCATACGCTTACCGGAGAAAATCCGCCTCCGGCGGAAAACACCGACAGTTTGCACCGAGAAAAGCTTATTCCGGTTATCACTCACAAACTTGACAGCCTTTCTGGCGGTGAACATTGGCCGCCCGTTACCGTCGTCGGCGTTGATCATCACCGCGAGAAGAGCTCCGATGCCGGTTCCGGATATGATATCAAAGAAATCGATTATTCTCGCGTTTGAATCACCGGTTTTCGCCTGGATCTGGTCTTCGAGGTGGATCAAATACGCTCCAGCAATAATGCCGGTGGTTCCACCGCCGTCGATGCTGAGAACTCGTGTCTTCTTGCTTCCTTCACAGTGTGCTAACCATTTCTTCTCGAGCTTTGAAAATATCTCTAATGTTACTCTGCTTATCTCCACCGCCATTTTCACTCCGGCGTTGAAATCTGACCGGATCAATCCGTAAATCAAACTGTCACTACGGTTAATCGAACGTGATCGGAAATAATCAACAAAACAGTTGATAAGTTTGCCTTGAAACTGTGGGCAAAAAATTCGTGGGCTAGAGGAACTCACGCTTTCTTTGTGAGAGACATTAATGGAGTATGAATTATCTGATCGATTGAAACTGTGTCACAGTTAGTGTGTGGGGGTGAAGAGTGAAACGAAGGTGGTGGGGAAGTTGTATTTAAACAAGGGTGATAATGTTACGGTATTTGGTGGTGTATGTGAGAATGGTGTACTCTCTAGGATTTTATTTTTATTTTTATTATTATTTTTTTTAATGTTTATTAGTACGTGCTAATATGCTATCACGGCTTGTCGCACGCGAGAATTACGTGGAATTTCACATGTATTTGAATTAATATTTTTTTAAATATCAAACTGGAATTGTTTTGTTATTATTTTACATTAAAGTACGATTTTGTAAGCGTGTGAATTGCGACGCATATACCTGTAAGGCTGTGACTATTACTAGTATACTACTGAAGTTTTTAAGCTTAAATTCTACCTTAACATCCAATGTTTAGTTTTGCTTTGCTTTTTAGTCTAAATAGATATGTTTGCCTTGGCACTTGGATCCAAATCCTTAATGACTCTTGCATTGTAGACAAATAAAACACCAAAAAATGAAGCTTTCAACTACATATATATGTTTGTGTCTCTAAAAATTGTGTGAACGAGTGTCTTATATTATAGAGATTGATTGAGATTTGTTGTGAGTGTATAGATATAGAGAAACTGATAGATTTTCTCTATGTATTAAAGCATTATTCATTTGATTAAATAGGAGAGTGGTAAAAAAGTTATGAAAAATATTATTTAATTAAATATAAGAGAGAAAATATAGTGATAAAGATATAAAAAATTATATATAATCTAACTGAATCAAATAAAGAAAAGATAGTGATTCTTATTGAATAATAAATTCTTATAGTGTGTAGTCTGGTAAGATGTTGGGAATTAAATAACAACAATGGAGGTTGTGAATTTGTAATTCTATATATTATACTGGTCATGACTCATGTACGTGTATCTCCCTCGAAACACCATAGATGATCAACGTTATCAGCAACTTCAATTGCAAGTTTTGATGTGTATTAATTGATCCTGATTCCAACACTACTTTCAACTTTTGCTGTTTCCTTGCTGTTTGCACTCGATCTTCCCATTTAGACTTTCAAAGAGGTCTCATATTCTCACCCAATATTCTTTGTTTTCTTAGGTTCCCAGTATACTTAGCTTGATGGGGATTTCTTTCCAAGTGTTAATTTGTGCCTTTACTACCTAAGTTTGACGTTTTGCAAACACGAGTAGTAAATCAAACATGTGTGGTATTACACGGGAAGATAAGTCTTATTAATTCATCAACATAGGGTGCCTTGAATCTTGTCCTAACTCCTAGCCAACCAGGGAGGACGAATCTATGTAAACATCAGAGGGATGGCTTAGAGATGTTGAATTCTGATCGAACAGATATGGATGGGTAAAGCATTAGTGGCAGTTGAAAGATCGATGGCGTGAATTAAAGATACGCATTAGAACTTGGAAGAGCAGATAATGACTAAAACTTGAAAACGATTACTAAAAACTAATTCAAGCGAGCTCCCATTGACTCATCTCAACTTGAAATCCCAAACAAGTCAGTTCGGTTTGCCATAGAAAATATAAGATAGTTTTGAGCAAACAAATGATTTTCAGATGTGCTTACAAAGTCACAAGGTACGAGTTTATTAAAAATATATGACTTCATATTACTTAAAATTAGGGGACCGAACTCGTAAAAACCAAAAAAAAATGTGTTAGATTAAACTATATATGGTTTGACATGGATGATTTAAATTCTAGTAGAAAAATGTTTTAGTATCAATTAAGAAGTATGATAGGTGTATGCTTGTTATTCTAAAACAAATATGATATGAGGAGTTTCGAGGCCAGGTGAAGGTGTGGAAAGCTTATTTTGGTTTATTTCGGTTGAGACCAAAAAATTTATAATCTTAGTTGTAACTAGTATACAGATAAATACTTACACATAATAGAGGAGACAAAGAGAGGGAGTAATGAAACTATCTTCTTATCACATGTAAAACACTAAGAGTGTTTATATAGTTTTACATTAACTTTTGTTAAGTAATGATCATGTTTTAGTGGATTGTAGTAATCATGATGTTTTAGTATCGACTCGAATTACACTTTCACGTACTAGAAACCTTAAATTATATAATTAAAACAACTATTCATAAATATTAATAAGTGAACCACTTTAGGTAAGATAAAAGAGATCAAATTTTAATTTCTCATTGCATACAAGTTATGAATGTAATCCCTTACAAATTAACTTACAAGACACAAGCATAGGTGTACAAATCAGTATCTATTCTCAAACTAGTTTGATTCAGGTCAACAAAAGTCAAAATTTTTAGTCAATTCATTGGAAACTGGTATTATAGAAAATTACGGGGTCTTAAACTAATTTCAAATCATTTTGGTTTGGGTTATATCGGTTTCGGGCTTTTAGAATATCGGGTTAGGAACTGATACCAAACCAACAGTTTGGCTCGGGTTTTAAATAGATTGCCCCCAAAACCGGTATGCAAATTGAGCTGTCTTTGGTCGTCGGTTTCCGTCTTTGGTTTTAAACATAAGAATATATCCTTATTTGTAATCTTACTTAAATAAGCTAAGCCAAACATTTTTTTTAAAAACTGCTTATTGACTTATTCAATTTTCCTATCATAAAAGATAATCAAAATACTTTTTTTAGAACTCTCTTTGAAAAATTTATAAGCTAATAAGCAATTTTGACAAAAGAAATGCTTTTGAACTAAATAAGCAATCCCAAACACCTCCTATGATGAAGAAAAGAATAAAGTAGTGATAATTTGTATTGATAGATAGAAAAGAACTAAATAAAGAAGATTAGAGCTAAAATCTGTGTTAATTTAATTAAAATGACGTAATTTTGAATGTTTTCGCACCCGTAATCGATTTCCTCAAATAGTTATGTTATTATGATATTAGACTTTTGACCAAATCACTCTCCAATTTCAAACCCTAAAATCCTAGATCGACAGAGCTGCAGAGAAATTAGAAGCTCGCATAATCGACGTAGCTTCTCTTCAGATTCCGATTCTCAACTCAAGGTATTCGTCCTCCTCTGATTACTTCATCTTCGAGTTCGACTGTTCTTGAATCGAGTGATCAGATCGTCCAGTAAGTTTCTGATGTATCAAAAGGTAAATCCATATTTTGTTTATTTGTTTCTCCCTTATATTTCAAACCTTTGATTGATTGATTGAAAATTGAAATCTACCAAATTGAATCTAACTATCCTGTAAAAAACGGGTATATATGTTCCAACTAAACCAAACCGAATTCAAATTCGGTTCTGTTTTTTGTTTTGACCAAAAAGACAACCAATGACAACCAATAAATCAATCATATGCAAGAAAGAAATATACGAAATATACGAAATATATATGTACCCTATGTTGCAGTCGGTGTACGTAACCTGACCACCGTTGTCAAGCTTACATTCTTTTAGCTTATCAACAGCGTAGTCAAAACAATTAAGACAATCTGGAATTGAAAGATATCCCCTGCACCAAGCAAGACCCCAAACCGACTCACCATTGACCAAAGTACTAGCGGATGCGTATCCACCGCCACCGGTGGTTAACTGCCGACGGAGGCTAGAAAGGGTGGTGTTAAGGTTATTTAAAAATCTCTCTTGGTTCCCACCTGTGTAGTTACTACAAGCTTGGCCCATCAAAGTGCTATTTCTATCAATCGGTTGTGATGCCGCTTGCTCCACCATGGTTATGTGCAACATCACCACCACTAGCAGGCTGAGTAAGAGTAACCACGTGTTCTCCATGTTTTTGTTTAGGTATCTTTGGTTTTTAGTTTACGGCTATAATTTGGTAATCAAGTTTATCTACAGGAAGAAAAGTATTTCATACGGACAATCCAAGTCTTTGAGAGGAAATAGATAAATCATTTCTAAATGTCATTTTCCACCGGTCAATCAAGGTTAGGTACAATTAGAATAGTCGTAATACCTTCCTCGCACACGCGCTGGGCTCTGAGCTGGACCATGGGGTCTGTCGGGCACACCGCCTCCCACCCCATTTCGTCTCACAATTCGTCACATTCTCCCATTGGTTCACACATCCCCTCTCTAGGCCTATAAACGAACTGAATAGTTCATGAACTGTTTGACGCTATGTTCGTTTATGTTCGTTTATTTATTAAACGAACGAACACGAACTAAAAATTTGTGTTCGTTTAATTAAACGAACGAACATGAACATTCCTTTTGTTCATATACTTATGTTCACGTATGTTGGTTTATTTATGTTCGTATGTGTTTGTTTATTTATGTTCGTATGTGTTTATTTATTTATGTTCATTTATGTTCATTTAAAAATCTATTTTTATTATTATTTTCAAATAATATATAAATATCATTCATATATCAATATTTCATATGTCAGTTATGTTCCTTTGAATGCTTATATTGCTTAGTTATGTTCAGTTATGTTTATTTTTGTTCATTTATGTTTGTTCGTTTATTTACGTTCGTTTGTGTTCGTTTATGTTCGTGAACTGTTCGTTTAACTTATTAAAAAACGAACACGAACCGAACACGAACATGTTCATTTCCATAATAAACGAACACGAACACAAAATTGGTGCTCATTTATGTGTTCGTGTTCGTGTTCGTTTAAAGCTAAATGAACGAACACTAACATGCATTTGTTTGTGTTCGTTTGGTTCATTAACAGGCCTACCCCTCTCTTTATCTCTTTCTTCTCCTTTCTCATTCATTTTTAATATTTTGACACTAAGAGCATTCACATCAGTGTCTTTATAAATTATGTGAGTGAGTTCTTTATATTATAAAGATTGGTTGAAAGTGGTTGTGAGTAGAAAAATATAGAGAAACTGATGAAACCACTAAATATAAAGAAAAATTGTTCATTAAAGTAAATTGGATAAAGAAAAAAGTACAAATAAAGATAAAAAAAACTATTATTTAACTTAATAGGAGAGAGAAAAAGTGATGATAAAGGTAAAAAATATTATTATTTAATTGAATATAAGGGAGAAAAGGTAGTGATTTTTGATAAATTATAAAAATATAGAAGATTTGAATGTAAATGCTCTAAAGAAAGTGAAAGTACCGTGAGAGTGTGAGGTGAGTATATCATAGGTAAAAGCTAAAAGTAGAAAATTATAATATGACATGATAGGGGAAAAAATGCTGCGAGAAAAAAGTGTAGGGTGAAAACAACACATATTTCTATAAACAAAAGGTTATTTACATGGGATGGCCAATGTGGGAAGGCTAAAATGCAAAATCTAAAATTTGGTCCATAAGTTTCATTCATCACAATTTTTGGTCATTTGCAAGAATCCTACATGATAATCCCAAAAATGGGATTAGTTTATTTTTTGAAATAATACCACCGACGCGTTGTGCCGGAAAATTCACCAAAATCATGAATATCAAAACGCAAACACAATCTTGAATTTCAAAGCGTCAATTTAAAAACACATTGCAATGGTTTCACTCCGACAGAAATCTCTAAACGTAAATCGTCATAAACGTGATTATCAATATGTCGGGGTAAAAAAGGCAAAGGAACTAAATATCAAAAACAAATATAAAGTGCATCGCAACGCAGTTTGGTGTAAAACTATAAAGAGTACTCCATCATAAGGTTGATGTTGCAAAACTATAAAACATACTCCATCATAAGCTTGACGTGTACCTACAATCAGTCAGCGTAAGTAACCAAAGAAACAAACAATAACCAATAAAAAACTAAAATGCAAAAAACGAAAAATGAAACAAGAAACAAAATAAAACATTGACCACGAAAATGCGAATTAATTTAAACTTTCTAGAACATCATAATATTTGCACACTAATTTGCTTACAAGTTAAGGTGTTATAAAAAATATATAAAATAATCCTTAATTCAATGTTCTAGCAAAGTTAAAAGCCTTCACTCGTCGGTGAGGCATCAAAAGTTAGCCTTTTATATCTTATCACGCCTCCTTACGTTGATTCACTTTCTTGTTCATGTGTTACCTGTATCACGAGCTAAAACACGTCAACTATATACATAGTTGGTGAGTCATGACCAGTGAAAATAAAATAGTAAATAAAATCCTGTTTGTGTGTGCAAGTAAACTGATTGACAAATCAAGTCTCACGGTGCCTAGGTATTCACCCGTCGGTGATCCTAACACAGTGTTTGTTAACATATACACTACTCTAGAGCCATTGGTGTAGATACAATGTTGATTGTTGAGTGACACACATGGGGTCCTCTGCAGAGCTACACCAAATCCTATCCTATCTACTGCGGCCCGGTAGTACCTTGTCCCCGTAGGAACTGGCCCGTAGGACGGATTCGAACACTCGACCCTTGATCCTGATCCTTATCCTTATCCTTAGCTGCTAGAGTAAGGTAACTCCAATTCGCAACGGATCTGTTCGAACGCGTATATGCCCCGAGGTAGTTGTAAGTAGGTCTTATGGTTACACCACCGGCCCACCCCTTCCCCCTACCTTGATGATTTGCCTCTAACCAACATTCATAACCGGACGTACCTAAGTCTATGGAAATGCTAGCTAAGAGGTACAATTTATCTTACAGCAACACATAAAAATCCTTTATATAAAAGTCCGGTTTCACATTCTTCGATTTCAATGGTTAGGCATAAAATTTTTAACCTAAAAAGCTAACAGCTCTCAGCAGCTGAATATGTTGTTCTAAGCTGCTGTTATGTTGTTCTGACTGGCTTCATTATTTTGGCGTCTTCTGGGATGTATCTCCAACGGTTCATAGGGTGTTAATTATCATTTCCCCGGCACAGAGAAAATGATACATTATGGATTCTGTGAAGGGGGGAAACACAAAACGTAATTATGTTCTTTCAAAGGTAATTAAAGAAACTTTTGGGGGTAAGTGGACATGGAAGATTTTGAAACACATAACGTAATTATGTTTTTATTATTTTTTTCATTTCCTATCTTGTATAATATACTGTTAAATGATATTT
>WOUH02000012.1:704982-732013 GCA_009936405.2 Stevia rebaudiana
GAAATGTGATGAGTTTAGGACGAGTTCTTACGTAAAAATTGTCGGGAGAAGGCGAGAATCTTCGGGAAAACACCGTCTCCTCGTAAAGCTTCGAAAGGGAACTTCAAAGGCGGTTTCTTTATGATCGGTTGGGTGTTATTTGGTGATAAACACTTGAACAAGATGATGAAAAATGGAAGAAATGGAGTGTGACTGCCGAGAGGTGAAAGAAAGAAGAAAAGGTGGTGGTTTCCTTTCTTGTCTGTCGAGAGGGTATGGGAAACAAGAAAAGGTGATGGGTTAAGTAGGAGGTAATCCTAGGTTGTGCTATGGTTGAGTGTAATGATAAGCTAGGTGAGTTGACTTTGGTAGGGTTGTCTATCGAGGATTCGGCCGAGAGAGGATCGAGGGAAAAAGTGTCCATCGAGAGCCTTTCCAAGGCACCCATCGAGAGCCAATTAAAGAGGGGGATCGAGAGGGTGTCGAGGGGCTGGTTAGTGGGAGCATCGAGGTGTGGTCGTGGGGATTTTATTGATCCATCGAGAGGGTCATCGAGGTGGCTTTTGATCCAGCCGAGGGGTCGTCGAGATGGGTATTATTCCATCGAGGGGCTTGTTTCATCGAGAGGGACCAATTGTGTAGCCGAGAGGGTGATCGAGAGCCACTACAAGCCATCGAGAGGGTAATGGGCATCGAGGGCTTCCCCATTTGATCGAGATTTTAGATTTGTGGATCGAGAGCCCTGGTTGCGGCGTCGAGAATATCCAAAGATGGACCGAGAAGGATGATATTTTGGTGGTGGATGAACGACGTGGGTTGCATGCTTGCATGCATGCATGCATCGTTCTAGAGAGAGAGGTGATGAGAGGGAGATCGATGATAATGAGTAGGATCGATGATGATGAATGAGATCGATGATGATGAGTGGTGATCGCGGGTTTCGTTTCGGTCGCGGGTTAACCGGGTTGGGTCGAGGAGTCGCGCGTTTGTTTCATTCTAGTTTTTAACGAGTTCGTTTACGTGATCGGTTAATATTTATTCGAGTTTAATCGGGTATATATACGTATTGTAGTATGAAGTTTAAGTACGCGTTGATAGTACTTATAATAGTACGTATAATTAAGCCGGAATACTGACCTGAAATTCGCGGATATTACAGTACCCCTCCTTCAAAAATTCCCTCCTGCCACGTGTCGTTACCAAAGCCCTCCTTACCCTTCTTACCTTAAGCCTCCTCCCTATTTGAACCCAACCCATCTTATATATATAATGTGTTTTCTAGTTGACCTTTACTAATAAATATAGTTCATAAAAGAACTAATCAAGGTCAAATAAAATCTAATGGATTCAAACGAAGTTAAATCTAAAAATTGGCGACCATTACATACACCTTAACAAATCTAAAGTTTGATTTATTTCAAAGATATGTTTTTTTTTTTGAAAAAATTCGAAGATATGTTGAGTACATGGTCGGAATTGTTGCTGAAAGTTTTATGGATATTACATGTATGTTTAGAAAAATATGCGATTAAGTGTTTATAAAAATAAGTACAACATTACTGAACAAAAATAGATTTAGAATACAACAACGGTCAAACACATAGAGTAGAATAAATCTGGCTTAGTATTTAAACCAATAGATTTAGTTTTATCAAACCTTTTAGCGTGCAACACTTAGCCGACGAAGAGATAATTAAATCTCTCAAGTTTGACAATAGATTTAGCATGCAAGTTCAGATAGCATACAACACGTTGAAACACATATTTAAGCACATAATGAAATAAACATATAGAATTTGCATTTGATAAATGAGTAGATTTTGAATTAAATAGCTTGAATACATACATGTGTAAAACAAAAAAACAAAAGAATAAAATTGGAAGTAACGTAGAAAAACTCACGGTTTTCAAAAGCGATCCGAATATCAAAACTTGATTAGTTATAATAATCAAAGATCAAAATTAAACCAAGAATATAGTATAAGGATAGTTCTAGAATTAGTCAAATTCCTACTAATCACGTAAACACAAAAGGTGTTCGATAATTACTTTTAATGTTACACGAGTCGATATTATATATTTATTTTATAGATTTAATACATTAGGTATAAGTATTGTTTTAGTTTAGTTAATAATTTTATTTAGATAAAAATAAATAATATTTATAACTTAGATTTGTATAAACTATTACGGGAATAATTAATGAATTTTATTCTTTTAAAGTTTATATATTAATTCTTTTATATAAGTTTTTAATTGTTTTATTTAAACAATCAACTTTATTTAAACAAACAGTTTATAAATTACTCATATAATATTCCAGAATTTATAAATATATTTTCTGGAATTTTATTTAATTAAATTTGTATTTTTGTAATGTTTTTATATATGCATTGTTTTATAAGTTTATTAATGTTTTTATTAAATAAATATCATATATTTAAACAAGCAGTTTATAATTTGTGAAATAATATACCAAAATTTCATAAATATTTTTTATTGAATTTTTGTATAATTGATTTGATTAAGCTTTGTATTTTGATTTTATAAGTCTAAAAAATAAAATAAGTTTTTTTTATATACTTTAATAAAAATTACATTTTATATTTTTATAAAATCAAGAATTAAAAATGATAAATTAAGATATAAAATGGGTTAAAAAGGATTTACAATGAGATAGTTATGATTTAATTTCAGTTTATTACAATTAAAACAAATTATAATGAAAAATCTGAAAGATTAAAAATTAAAAATTAAAAAGTAGAACCCAGGGTTCGGGAGGCTCGAACCCGAGTCTCTGATATGGGATTGCTTCTCTTTATCACCCAACTAGGTGGGATCTTTGAGTTAACATCTGTTTTTTTATTCTTTAACATATTAAGAAAGTTAAGACTGGTTCTCGATCGAGAGCATTCGACTTATTTGGATCCCATTGAAAAATCTATATGTTAGTTTTTGAGATTTATTGAGGGTAATTGTTCAGTGGATAAAAAGAAGTTGATCAATATGTTTACCTTGGGTTGAGGTTGAGCAGAAGGTCGATTATGTAGTCTGATAGTCGTCGGCTTTTGTGCTCCGATTAGATCCTAATCAAATGCTTGTTTGCTGAATATTTTAGTGTGTGAATTTTGTAAGTGAGAATAGGGTCGGGATGATGTGGTTTTTATACACGATATTGATCAGCAGTTCGAAATCAAGTTTCGGGTTTGACTGAGTTTGAATCTCTTGGTGAATTGAACTGTTATGACCGGGTGGGAGAGAAGGGTTCATGGGTAATTGGCTCATCCGATTGGTCCCACAGAATCTATTTTAAAATATTACAAAAACAACCCTTTGGAGTTTTATTTATTTAAATTTGAACACCATTTATCCTAAAAATCATTTTTAAAGTTTTGTTTCTTTTGTTTTGGCCACAGAAAGTTATATTTGACTACTTTATATAAAATTTATATCTTTACATTTTTAATATATGTTTTTATAAACTAATAGGATCCGGAATAAAATATAACACTCTCTAACTGTAGTAACCCGAAATAACCCGTCAAAAACGACCCAGTTGTTTTTTTTTCTTTTTTTTAATGTTATTATTACACATGTATAACAACTTCATCATTTATGGGTGAACCGTTATTTTTTCTCTTTTATCTAATCACAACCACTTAGATCTAATATAAAGTTTTAGTGAACCCCTCACAAAAAATAGAAAATCCGTTGTGAATGCTATAAGTAATACATTTCTTGCCATTTCACAAGAGTGGTTAATTAAATTTTTTTTTTTACTTTTTTCATTTTTGTTACTATTTCCTATCGTAATCTGTGACGGAGCTTAAACCTATAATCAGAGGGCAGAAAGTCACAGGACCTTAATTACACCTTAATTATACCATGATTGCACCATAATTACAGGGCAAAGTACCATACAAAAAATTAATATTGCCCATAAAAAAGAGAGGGGTTGTTGCCCCGGGTCTTAGAGCATTCACAGTACTTTCCCATCCCTATTTGTACTTTTTTTAATTAAATAATACTTTTTTATACCTTTCTCTCTCATTCACTCACAAACACTTTAAAAAACTATTAAAATAACATCGTTATCTTTTCTCTCTCATACACCAAAATCCTCATATCCATATTTTTTCATAACTTTAGGGGAAAAGCAAACAAAACCCCAAATATTTCTCTCTCCTCTACTTACAACCACTCTCAACCACCCCTAAATTATGCATGCTCCTCTCATATACATTTGGGGAAGCTACTCTGAATGCTCTTACTTGTGTTGCTATTTTCACTCCCACTTCATTAAGTATGATACATCACCCTCATACTAATTAATGTCTTTCATTAAGTATTATCTGTCTTATTTTTTTCTACCTTGAAATTGTTATTTTTAAATACTTTATTAAGCTAGTGTTTATGTAAAAAGTATTTACCTTTGATTTAATATATGATAATATAGCTAGAATATATATCTCACCAAACAAATCTGTGTTTTCTAATATTTATAATTTCTCCAAAATAGGTGACATATTTGTTGAAAATATTATAAATATCTCATGGAATAAAAATCACCTATTTATATTTAGGTCTTATATCGTAAAAGTGACAATAATTCTACTATGAAACTTGAAAATGTACTTTGCTGTAAAAAGGAGCATCAAATAACCAAATATAAAAAAAGGTGTAACGATAAACATAGTTTTAATAAGGAAAAAAATATATATATTAAAAAAAAACACAAACAAATCTTGTTTAAAAAAAAAATAAAATTATTAAACCAAACTAAATTTTCCTCTTTTGATATTAAAGATTTTTCGAGATTCAACTGAGTAAACTTATTTTACTTTAATATACTTTTAAAAAAATTTATTCTTTTATTAAATATTAAAAATATTTTAACTTCCTTTTAAATACGTTTTTGTATTTTTTGTATGAAATATTAACACTTTAATAAATGCAATACATGTTTTAAGAATAAAATATAAAAAAAAAAAATCAAATTATATAATATAGATTTGATGATTGCAAAAAATAAAGTGAAGGTTATTTAATGGTAGTCTATCTTTTAGTTAATGTAGATTAAATTTGATTGGTTGTATTAACTAAAAGTTAAGTTAGTAAAGTAGATTAGGGCAACTAGTAAATAGGTTATAGTGGAAATAGAAAAACTCTTTTTCTTACCTTACGACGTGAACATATTTTTTTTTCCTCATGTGACCAAATTAAAACTGTTGTAAAGTGGGGAATGTTCTAGGACCAAATATATATTACTGTAATTTTTAGAGCATTCACATTTCATTCTTAAAAAATATGTGAGTGTAATCTCTATATTTTTTTTAATTATTAATAGTAGTTGTGAGTGAAATAAAGATAAAAAATTTGATAAATATAAAGAAAAACACTGTTTATTTTATTGAATGAAGAGAAAAAAAAGGTAATGATAAATGTATATAAAGTATTATTTAATTGAAATGAAAAAAGAAATGTAACAATAAAAGTACAAAAAAATATTATTTAATTGAATAGAAGAGAAAAAAAAGGTAGTAATTAAGGTATAAAAAGTATTATTTAATTAAAGGCAAATTGGATTTTAATAATCCCAACTTTGGCCTATTGGCTTACAATAATCCCAACTTAGCTAATTGTTACCACTACTCCCAACTTTTGACGTATTTAGTATTTACTAGTGGCAATCCTGTCGTTAAAAAACCCTAACACCGTTTGTTTTCTTTTATGACGTGACATTTCTTATTCATAAAGTATAAGGACCAAACGAGTCATCTTTACAAATTAAACTAAGGACTACCTTCTTCAATTTCCTGTAAACTAAATGAAATCCAATCGACCCAGAGACGAAAGGATTGGATGACATCGATTAATCCCTTCTTCATCAACAGATCTTGACTGCACTTCAGTAGCAATCGAACCTACACATACCTACAGAAACAACACAAACAACACGAAGGTTCTGACGGCGTCAGATCCAAGCTTTGGTGCCAGGGTTGGGGATGAAAGATCGAAGCTTTGGTGCTAAAGGTTTTGGACAACAATGGTGGTCATCGAAAATACTCTAAGGTGGGCACACCCACCTGCATCATATCACTGGAAGCACTATCAACAATGGTGTTAGTCGTCTCTGTATGCTTCGATTTCCAGCCCTTTAATTCGTGAAGCTTCAAAGTCATACTTCCCCGATGAATTTGGTGATTATGTAATCAAGTTCATAAACCACATTCTTGTTGATGAAGATATGGAGGCTAAACAGAGTATGTTTCCTGATCAAAATTCAAGAATTTCGTCTTCATTTTGGTTTATGATTCATGGCATTTCATTTAAATTGTTTGATTGTGATTACGAAATTGAATAAATTTTAGGGTTCTCTGATAAATTCTAAGATGACAAAAAATATGAAAATTTATTTGGGGGAAATGAAAATTTTACAGCTATGGTGTTACCTTTGTAGAAATCACACATTTAGTCCTTAAACTTTACAATTTTAAAAGAAACGTTATGCCACGTCATATAAATTAAACGACGTTAGATTTCTTTAACGGTAGGACTGCTAGTGACAAGATTTAAAAGTTGGGAGCGATGGTAACAATTAGTTGAGTTGAGATTATTATAGGCCAATAGAACAAAGTTGGGATTATTTAAATCCAATTTACCTTAATTGAATAATAAAAAATTTTTTTTTTTAATAAATTATAAAAATATAGATAGATTACGATCTTACATAAATAACATGCAATCTTACATAAGTAACATGCATTTGAAATATTCTTGGACTACAAAATGATTTATTTAATATTTTGCATATTTCTGTATATTATTATACATATCTAAGATTACAACACTGATTCCATTCACCCGTTCAGAGTATCAAATTGGGACTGGTTTCTGTCTTCTTTCCCTGGCACCAACTCAAAACATACATTTTTTTATATTATTTAATTAATAAATATTCTAAAAACCAAACCCATCTAATGACATTATTGAAAAAGTCTATAAATTGCCTCTTGCCGATGACACAACTGCAACATGTTGATTGCGTGCAAAACAAATCCCTCTGATCCTTTCACCATGAAGACCGGCTTCATCTCTCCCGCCACCGTCTTCCACCACCGTATTTCTCCGGCAACCACCTTCCGCCACCACCTTTCTCCGGCGACCACCAACTCCACTGGTATTCTTCTCTCTCATTCTCACTCCTTTGATTATATATATCTTTGACTATTTCTTATTGCATTATGTGATTGTCAAACGTAAATATATCTCAACATACATACAAACATATACATAATGAATTAATGATAGAAACATATATATATATATATATATTAAATATACTTTTATGTCAAATGCATGTAAATGAATGTGGATAAGACTATAAGAGCCGTTTTACTGTTGTCGTCTCAGCTCGGTATGAACTGACAAGTTTATGTAAAATATTTAAATAATTTTGTTTTGAAAAAATATATATATATATATATATATATATATATTAAAAGCTTTATCTTGGTACGTTAAAATCTATGTGCGATCTGTATATGCGCATGACTTGGATTCCACTGTTAATATGAAGCAAAAAAAGTATTGATCGACATTTTAAACTTTATTCGCTTCTGCTTTGATTTCAAGCACTTGCTTAATGTAATTTAATTTGATTATTCCTTGATTATATGTATTGCTTAATTTACAGGAATTGTAACTCTTAGAGACATCAACTTCCGGTGTAAAGCGGTATCCAAAGGTATTTATCATTGGCAACTTAATTAGTTAACATTTGCTTATAACAATGAAAACCGTACTAAACATGTTTACACCATTCAAACCATTTTTTTTTTAATCTTCGTCACTATAATTTAATCAAATATTACAGTTTTTTTTTCTAAAGTGATATATAAACTTTGTTTAACTCTTCACATTCTATTTTATATCTCAATCTTTATTTCGCTCATATATTTTATTTTATTATTGTATTTTTCTCTTCCGCTCACAAAATAGTGGTTTACATATTTGGAGAATTTTTATCTAGAATACTCTAAATTTTTTGAAATAGAGAATGTGAATATTGACAATGCAAAATAAAGAAATATCTCTATATTATAGATATGGAGATTCATATAACGATGCTAACAGTCAAATGAGATTGGAATGAATGGTTATATAATTACCTCTATCAAAATTTAAACATCACTTATAAATGACTATTTGGTTTTCGTATTTTAGATCTTAAATTGATTGCAAACACATGCTGCTTGAAATTAATAATAATAACACGTCTTAGAAGTTGACTCTAACTACTTAAAAAATCAATAAAAAAGATTTGGTCGTTCCTAATGAGATCATAAGAAACAATTAAAAAAATAATCACCTTTTTTTATCTTCCTCTTTATGCCAAGTTTTTATTGGAAGCACATACTACAACTCAATGGGCCCACAATACCACCAAATTTGCAACATAGGAAGATTATCTTCAATATAAATTATGGGTTATTCAAATTTATATTTAAAATTATCTAACACTATTATTATTCTTTTTTACTCCTGTTTGTTGGTACAGAGTACTCTGATTTACTACAAAAAGATGAGGCTTCATTTACCAAGTGGGACGATGACAAAGTGAAGGACCATTTGGACACAAATAAGGTTTTTACTAAATTTCACTTAAATTGTTACAATTTAATAAATAGCAGTGAGATTGTTTTAGGGTATCCATATGTAAAATATTCCGCTAACATGGAAACCTAACTTAACTAGATTCAAGTGGTCAACACTTACTACCGTGTCACCTTTAAATGTTAAACAACACACGCTCATTAATAATGTTAAATTGTTGTAGTTTGTGTCTACTAACACGTCGTTTTCTTGTTTATCATGATTTTCATTGCCACAAAAGAATTTGTATCCAAACGATGAGATCAAGGAGTTTGTTGAGAGCGTGAAAGCAATGTTTGGTTCTATGAATGACGGAGAAATAAATGTGTCAGCGTATGATACGGCTTGGGTTGCACTCGTGCAAGATGTTGATGGAAGTGGTTCCCCTCAATTTCCATCAAGTTTGGAGTGGATCGCGAACAATCAACTCTCAGATGGGTCTTGGGGCGATCATTTGTTATTTTCGGCTCATGATAGGATCATTAACACGTTGGCATGTGTTATAGCGCTAACTTCTTGGAACGTCCATCCAAGTAAATGTGAAAAAGGTACATCTTTGTTACACTTAAAGTAGTTAATGTAGGTGGCTTGATATATAGCTAATTAGATCTGTTAACTACATAATTACCCTCAATTTCATGTTATCAATTAAACAACAAAAAAATATTTATACTATCACTAAAAATCACTATACCAATAATATTGGTTTTTACAGTAATTCAAAAAAGTATCCGGAACACCTCCCATATCTATTTGTTCATATTCTTATACCTTTTTTTTTGCAAAATACAAAATATATAAAATACATATACTTATAGAAAAAAAAGGTAATTGTATCAAAATGCAACATTTGCATACTTTTATTTGTTGTATATAACTTGGTTCATTGTTATATATACATATCTTTTTTGGCTTTTTTATAAAGAGTAACTGAAACATGTTATATATTTTTCTATTACAATATGACAATATGTTACTTTCGTATCTAGTTTTCAATTTATCACGCTTCTGTTTTCCAATAATTGTGCTTACTTAAGCTAGATGAAAAAAAAATAACTGAACAAAAATGAAATTAAGTTCGACGAAAAAGTGATTCTAAGAAAAATAAAAAAATGCAATTGTTTTTTCGACAAATAAAAATTACAATGTCACTAAAAAGTAAACAGGTGACACTGTTTAAAAGATATCATGTCACCTAACTCGCTAACAGAGTCATTAAAACCTTTGATAAGCTTGGTTTCCAAATTTAAGTGGATTTGATCAATTCCACCTATATTTTTATGAAATTTAATATATGGGGTTCGTGGAAATTTTTGAACTAATCATTTTACAAGTTCATTCGATTGAAGAATTTCATTTTTTTTAACTTTACGAAAGAATTCAACTTGTAATTCATCCGACTATATACCACTGTCACATATATTTTATGTAGATTTTTTTAAGAACATATAATATTTAAACCCACCTTCAATATTTTAAAGCTTGAATCCAATTAAACCCAACATCTATTAAGCATTTTAAATCAATAGCTTATACATATAACTCATGTTAAAACAGTAAGCTTATACCACTAAACACTTAAATCTTAACTTAAAAGCTGGTGAGCTATCTGCGATTTTGAAAATTTTCATTTCTCCACTCGGGCCTCAAATTTATCTAGGGTTCTCGCGACCGACCTTATCAGTGAGGTCGTCTGTCAGTTTGGGGCTAGGGTGACGGTATATATGCAGTAAGTAGAGACTGAATATGATAATAGATTCAGATTCGTTTATGGTTGATAATAAGTTGTACTATAAATTCATAATTTCTTTAATAAATTCCAACTTTTTTACATTCAAAATCTTTGGACAAAAATAAGTTTCAAATAGTCCTTGAAGATCTAATTCCTTTCATAAATTACCCTTAAAAAGACCTCTACCAAATACAACCCTCATAGACAAAAAAAAAAAAGTGTCACTAATGTTTGTCGTGGTATACTCAGGACTGAATTTTCTTAGAGAAAACATATGTAAACTCGAAGACGAGAACGCGGAACATATGCCAATTGGTTTTGAAGTCACGTTCCCGTCGCTAATAGATATCGCAAAGAAGCTAAATATTGAAGTTCCTGAGGATACTCCTGCCTTAAAAGAAATTTATGCAAGAAGAGACATAAAACTCACAAAGTACGTACTTTCTTTTTATAAATTTGTTGCTTTAATCGTACGACGACAAAACATGAACATATAATGACGGTCTTTTCGTTTCTTTTTTTGTCACTAATAGGATACCAATGGAAGTATTGCACAAAGTGCCCACAACTTTACTTCATAGTTTGGAAGGAATGCCAGATTTGGAATGGGAAAAACTTCTGAAATTGCAATGCAAAGATGGATCATTTCTGTTTTCTCCATCATCTACTGCTTTTGCACTCATGCAAACAAAAGATGAAAAGTGTCTTCAGTATTTGACAAATATTGTTACCAAATTCAATGGTGGAGGTATATATGTTTTAATGATGGTTCACTAGTACAAATACCCTCTTATGTTTTTTTTTAGGACAGTCATTTATAAAACCGCCTTATCAAATAAGATTTTTTGGAAAACCTGATTAAACATTCAAAATGAATTCTTTGCTTTTCGAAACATTAAGTTTGTGGCGGTCATCTTAGAACCGACTCGACATTCAAATTACTTCTTATTTATGAAATACCTCATTTTTTGAGACGGCTCTCATCCGTCTTATAAAATACCTCATTTTTTTGGGCAACATTTAATGAGGCGATGGAACCGCCCCATGAGTCCATTTTTAATCGCCTCAGAAAATTGGATTTGTACTAGTGGTTAATGAAGGCCTGCTTTTACAGGGGTGCTAATAAACCGTTAAAACCAAAAGACGGTTAAAACTAAACAATTTTCTAAATAATCATAGTTCTTGGTCTGTGCGGTTTGAGATTCAAACAGTTTGTTTACGGTCAGGTTTTGACGATTTAACGGTTGTGTGCGGTTTAGAACATAAAACTATCCATTTGGTCCACGTGTATCCTTTTGTTTTTGAAAAAGGAATGTTTCTAATTATAGAATTTTATCACAATCTTGTGTTTTAATCATTTTGTAGTTCCGAATGTGTACCCGGTGGATCTATTCGAACATATTTGGGTAGTTGATCGACTTCAACGACTTGGGATTTCTCGTTATTTCAAATCAGAGATCAAAGATTGCGTTGAATATATTAACAAGTATTGGACAAAGAATGGGATTTGTTGGGCAAGAAACACGCACGTACAAGATATTGATGATACCGCAATGGGATTTAGGGTTTTAAGAGCACATGGTTATGATGTTACTCCAGGTTAGATGATGAAATAAATTTACATCATGATAGTTATTGATTAGAATTAGTAAATACTATATTAGGGCATTATGAGAAAACTCAATTGAGTTGAAAAAAAACCTAAGAAACCCAATTTTAACATATGTAACAATGTTTTTTTGGATTTTTTTTTTTCATGAATTTTAACGACAGTGTATTTTGTGACACTGACATATTTAATGCTAATGCCTTTTTGCGGCAGATGTATTTCGACAATTTGAGAAGGATGGTAAATTCGTATGTTTCGCTGGACAGTCAACACAAGCCGTCACCGGAATGTTCAATGTGTATAGAGCGTCACAAATGCTCTTTCCCGGAGAAAGAATTCTTGAAGATGCAAAGAAATTTTCATATAATTATTTGAAAGAAAAACAATCGACAAATGAGCTTCTTGATAAATGGATCATCGCCAAAGACTTACCTGGAGAGGTACACATGCATATATTACTTAAAAGATAGTGACAAAAAATATCAAACTGTCACAAAAAGCTCTTTGACGGGTACAATAGTATTTATACAAATTTAACAATGAAAATTTAATAGATTATAATTCAACAGGTTGGATATGCGCTAGACATACCATGGTATGCAAGCTTACCGCGACTCGAGACAAGATATTACTTAGAGCAATACGGGGGCGAGGATGATGTTTGGATTGGAAAAACTCTATACAGGTATCATAAACGACGTATCTAGTTAAGTGTATTTATAAACTTCAAACAAAAAAAATAAATTTTAAGCAAACATTTATCTAAAACATTTAAATACTTTTTTACATACCATTTTTAATTATTTTCGTTTTTTTTAATGGCAATTTTTTTACACCTACCCATTTTAGACAAGGGTCGAAGCTTTAGAAGGGTTATCATTGAACCCAACCATTACTCTATGTGGTTAGTATTTTTTTTTACTAACTATATACTTTTAATAAAATAAATGTTTTTATGTGTCATTCGCCTTATTACGTATAATGGTCCAACCCGACAGTGACCACCATTAATACACTGGCTCGAAAATTAT
The DNA here is from genome assembly GCA_009936405.2 of Stevia rebaudiana. Lineage (NCBI taxonomy): Eukaryota > Viridiplantae > Streptophyta > Magnoliopsida > Asterales > Asteraceae > Stevia > Stevia rebaudiana. The sequence goes on from WOUH02000012.1 coordinate 717,989, forward strand.
TACACATAGACCGACGCAAATACGACGTCCGCAAGTTGAGGAGTCCCCACAACACTTCAATATGTCGGTCTGAAAATAATCACGTGCTATCTAAGTGTTAGAGGACAAGGAGTGGGTTCGGGGAAGGAGACGGGGAGCTGAGGTGGCATCCGGGGAAAAGTGGGAACACCACCCCCCACTTTCGGGGTGGTGAAAATCGGGGAGCATTCACCATTCGGGGCCGGAAGAAGAGAGGAAGAAATAGAGGGGAAAGGGGAAAGTGGGGAAAAGCTGAGAAAGCTGGTGTGACGCTGATGTGGAAGCGGGGAAAATGGGGAATGCTGGGACGACTCCTAGTGCTCTCAGGACTAACCTACCTCAAAATCTTTCACAAATAACGTTTTTAATTGAATTGTTAATAATAAACAATAACAATTTCGTTTTTTTATAGACGACGTTTCCTTTTAGGTTAGTTTTATGATCAAAGAGTAAAATAAATATATATTTTTTTAACTAACAAATTTATTTCAACAAACCATCCAACATTACATTTATAAAGATTTGAAACCTCACCGCTTTTGTAAAGGGTTAAACACCACTATTCTAAGTGTATATTTATTTGATAACTTACGATTAAACTCAATATTTATAAGGTATCATCGAGTTAAGTAGAGCTCAAACTCAATAAATAAGTAGCTTATAAAGCTTGAGTTTAACTAGGGCCGACTCACTAATGATCTTTTGGCCTAGTGGTTAGGAGTGAGGTGGGAAACAAAGCTTCTTTGCGAGGTCCTGGGTTCAAATCCAGGCAAGGGTGGAATTAATACTAACTTGGTGATACTAACATTTGCTGTTAAAAAAAAAACTTATTAGTGTTAATTTTTTATTTATATTGATTTTTGTATGTTATAACTTTAATATACAATACTAATTATAATAATAAATTTTAAACAGATAAATATTTGAATGATATACAAATATAGGCTAGTAATTAAACATAATCAAGCTCGATATCATAGTTAAATGAACTCTAATATGGACTGGAGCTCGAGTGCAAAACCTTTTTTACGAGTCTCGTTTTTGTTTTTTATTATATTATTTTTTTTGTCATTAAATAAACTAATAAAAATGCAGGATGGGATATGTGAGCAATAATACGTACCTTGAAATGGCCAAATTGGACTACAATAACTATGTGGCCGTGCTTCAACTCGAATGGTACACTATCCAGCAGTAAGTTTACTATTTCTTGTAGTTTAGTATAGTTAATTAGTTATCACTTATAAGCAATAATATAAACGTTGTCGTTTCGGGGTGGTCCATGCCCCTTTTAGAAATGAATGGTATCATAAATAATTGAAATAACTTAAATTGAAAAGCTTTTATTTTTTGTTTTATTGTTATTTTAAGAAAAAAAATCAAAATTCAAATCAATTTTTTATGTGATTGTTGGTTACCAAGGGACATGACATTTGTCTCAAAGATACATTGAGTACTTCCTAACGTCTTAAGTTGGAGTCTCACTAGAAGCAAAAAAATGTTTTTGTGTGAGCCAGAAGGTTTTTCTTTCCTCAAACTCGTATAATACACAGGAGTATAACTTAGTTTTAAATAAAGTATTAAGTGTCAAATACAAATAGAGAACATATGGAGTGTAGTAAATGAATCGTCAGGAGAGGTTAAAAGAAATTAAAATCCAGTCCAACCACTTGTTTATTGGTTCAATCGACATGACTCATAACCAATAAGGTCAAATTGAGAAAGTTCAATCAATTTTCTAGTTGGTTTTATGTCGGTTTTGAAAACGCTGCTTATAAGATTTCATGTTTTAAACGAGTATAACCTAACTAAAATTTTTATATGCAGATGGTATGTTGATATCGGTATCGAAAAGTTTGAAAGTGACAATATCAAAAGCGTATTAGTGTCGTATTACTTGGCTGCAGCCAGCATATTCGAGCCGGAAAGGTCCAAGGAACGAATCGCGTGGGCTAAAACCACCATATTAGTTGACAAGATCACCTCAATTTTTGATTCATCACAATCCTCAAAAGAGGACATAACAGCCTTTATAGACAAATTTAGGAACAAATCGTCTTCTAAGAAGCATTCAATGTATGTTCTTTACCTTAAAACATTACAAAATTTTAGTGACGAATGTTTTCCATCGTCACAGTTTTTTTACGGTGATCGTCGTGTTTGGTTGCGCAGAAATGGAGAACCATGGCACGAGGTGATGGTTGCACTGAAAAAGACCCTACACGGCTTCGCTTTGGATGCACTCATGACTCATAGTCAAGACATCCACCCGCAACTCCATCAAGCTGTAAGTTTAATATATATATTTTTAACAACAATTTTCCATCATTTTTGTCTCTCACGAGATTTCTAACTCTCAATCTAATTATTTAAAAGTGACATTTCTAGTTTTCTACAACCACCTTGGTATCACATGGACAAATTAATTGTTTAATGACAATTTGTATTTTGTCGCTAACACCATAAATCTTTTTTTATGTCATTTGGAATTAGTGGGAGATGTGGTTGACGAAATTGCAAGATGGAGTAGATGTGACAGCGGAATTAATGGTACAAATGATAAATATGACAGCTGGTCGTTGGGTATCCAAAGAACTTTTAACTCATCCTCAATACCAACGCCTCTCAACCGTCACAAATAGTGTGTGTCACGATATAACTAAGCTCCATAACTTCAAGGTAAAAAAAATCACAACATAATTTTTTAGTTATTTGTGTGCTTATAATTATAAGTTTTTCTATTTTCGACAGGAGAATTCCACGACGGTAGACTCGAAAGTTCAAGAACTAGTGCAACTTGTGTTTAGCGACAAGCCCGATGATCTTGATCAGGATATGAAACAGACGTTTCTAACCGTCATGAAAACCTTCTACTACAAGGCGTGGTGTGATCCGAACACAATAAATGACCATATCTCCAAGGTGTTCGAGATTGTAATATGAAAACAGCTAATTATAATATGGTTGAGTAAGTGTTGAATGGTAATTTAGATATCCCAATGTCCATCTTGAGTTAGATTATTCAATGTTTTAATAACCGGGTCGGGTTGTGTGACCGTCGGACCAGTTTCAAAAGCATATATTAGAATTTTGATGATAGGTGTGCAATTGTTAAATATTAATAAATTGTGTGTTTAACTAGATAATTTCACTATTTTATATCACATTTTTCTTGTCGTAGCAAGCTTTGTATGCATTCGTTATTAAAGAACTATTATAAATTTTTATACGCATAGATGTTTAAGATATATTAATACATTAATACATATATGTATATATCAATTCAAGTATATTCACAGAACCATTATTCAAATTAATAGCAATGTTAAAATCTTAGATGCTACACGAATAAATAAATGATTTAGTTGGGTGCTTACATTAATTCTCATGATCTTAATTTGTAACGTAATCAACCTTCCTCTGTGACAACATATCGAATTGTTTATCTTTTAATGTAGATTTACGATGCTAACAAATTGTGAAACTTGAATAACAAACAATAATGGTTAATACGGAAAATTATTTAGTAAACAAGATTTTTAAATGAAAAACAAGATAAGTAATGGGTATGACACCGAATATGGGAATAGTTTAAAAAATAATTGTAGTTATAAGACGGATCTGTGGTTTGTAAAAAACCTGCCCCGATTACTCGATTTATATATCTGATTATCCAAAAATTATATCAAAACATGTTTTAATTGATATTTAAAAAATATTCAAACCGTTAACCGATCGAAAACCATTCACTAGATTGTATGGAATTAATGTTTTTTAATTAACAATATTTGTGGTATATAGTGGTCTTATAATTTCTAGAACACGGTCATAGAAAACAAGAAATTCGAATGAAGCAGAAAAGCCATGGAATAAACTTGTAAACAAATTTGAAAATTTAATGTGAACCAAATAATCGTGACCGACACAAGTCGGATGTGCCGTTCAGAAATATATAAATAACTAGAATTACGTACCCGCGCTTCGCTGCGGCAACACCGCTCGATTTGATTTACAATTCAAGTTATATTGACGTGAAATTTGTTAAAGATGAAAAGATCGCTAAACCATGAAGTAATTAACTCCTCAAAAAGTTATATAAAAATTAAAGCTTTTAGCAAAAATATGTATTTCTAAAAATACGTAACCCGTGTGTTGCGACAAATAGATACACATTTTTCTACAGATAAAACTTTATATACTCAAACTTACACGTGTTCTTAACTTTCTGTATTTACTATAGTAGCAACCTTATTTGTATCTAAACACCCGTATAGCAAAACAAATCATTTACTTATTAGACTTAACGGCATATCATATGTCTTTTAGCCGCTTTATTTGTATGTAAACACCGTTATAGCAATAATTAATGTTGTTATTGTATAATTGTATTATACATAGCATTAAAACGTAGGTTTATTTGACATTATAGAAAACAATAATCTTTACTTGGAATTGTTGGAAAAAATGAAAGAAATAATTAGAAGTAGAGTAGGAGTTAAAGCAAAATTAAAGTCATGATTACTTTTAGCATTTAACTGAAAAACCTTTGATTTCGTTGACATTTAACTGAAAAGTCCCTATTTCTTTAGCTTTTTAACTTTTCGGGAGCATAACATTTTTATTGCGCTTTATTTTATTCATGTTTTTTTTGTTAATTTCTATAAACATGGCGTAAATATATATATATATATATATATATATATATATATATATATATTTTGAACGGCACATGGTGTAAAACTGTAAATTTATAGAGGAAGCTTTTTTGTATGATTTTTCTTGGGTGTTTTTGTATGGCAGTTACACGTTTGATCTCATTTCTTTATTCAGCTTGTTTTTAGAATGCACTTATCAAAATGAGTCAGTTTCTTTTCCATAAAAGAGCTTTAATTTTATAAAAAACATATAATTAAAATTATTTGACATAGGCAACGAAAGATGAAGAGGAGACCAACCATCATCACCACCACCGCACCCATGGATTCAAGCCGGATTTCCATGAGAGAGAAAGAAGAAAAGATGAATTGGTGGGTGTAAAAATGACATATGAGAGATCATGTCAAGTATACATGATAACATAGGTAGACTCATTTTCTCTCTTTCTATATGTATTGTATATGTATTTGTGTGTATCAAAACTTGTACGATATGCATAGACTCTTGTAAAAATTGAACAGTGATTTATGTGTGTAAGTAAATCTTTCCCGTTTAAGATATATGGTAATATAATAAAATAAAAATAATTGTTTTTTCATTACTATGAGTATCAGAATAATATGAGTACTCGTTACAAAAATACCGAAACAAAAGTATAGAAAAATAAATGCCACTATTTTTGTTGTTCAATAAACTTGTTTCAAATAGTAAGAGTTCACTTTTCAATATAGAAGTCATGTGTTTGAATCTCACTTGAGAGAGTTTAAATGCACACTGTATGAAAAACCAACTTGTGATTTATCTCGGGTTCGGTTCCAAAAGAAAAGGGCGAAGATTTTACCTATTTCACGTTGTTCTCGTGCAGCAAGAGGGCATCTATTTTGTTACTGCCGGATTGACCCGGATCAGATCAATACGTGATACATTAAAACAACGTCATTCAAACGAAAAAAAAAATAGTCTTTTTTGCTGCTTAAAAAGATACGAAAAAAATACTAGTGGATGTATGCATGGGGACATGTGTATATTGGGACACGTTCGTTAAAGCATCATTTGGTTTTTGTCACATGGATCCAAAAACGGTATCTCTCTATCAAATTATGCTTCTATGAATAAAATCTAACAGGAATGGTCATCTTTGTTAACGACCAAACAATTTATATCTATATATTTATGTTATATATTAAAGTAAAACAAAATAAAATTGATGAGTTATCAATCTCATATTTTCTCATGAGATTGACGCTTATCATTTTTTTCTACATATAATTGTCACATTTCAGGTTAATAGCAATAAAGAGAAACTCACTGATTTATAATTTTTATTTTTGGTTATATATGTTGGGCCAATTTCCGGTTAAAAGCCCAAGCGAGCTCAAGGCTTGGGGTGTCCTATCCATATGGCGAGCAGGTTATTTGGATTAGATCAAATATTGTGTTTTATGCTTTGCGATCAAGTTGAAGTAGTAGAGTCATTGTTTGATTACTTAACTTGTTGATAAAGTGTAAATAGAATATAAATACACCCACCGTGAATGTGGTGAGGGTATGATGAGATTGTTGAGTTTTTGAGTAGATTTCTCAATAAAGGAGAGTTATTCCTTAATCATAATTGTTATTTTCAATTCATCATCTAGACACACCTCAAGTTAGAGGTGTTCAAAAAACCGGTTTTGGAACCGGAAACCCGAACCGACGGTTCCAACCGGTTCCAGATTCTCTAAGAAATCATAACCAAATCAGGAACTATTGGAACTGGTTTCACTCTACCCGATCAAGATCGGGTTACAAACCGTCAATAACCGGTTATGAACCAGTCAAAAACTGGTCAAACCCAAACCAACCAACCGTAACCGGTTTTCATTCTACCCGTTTGTTGACTTTTGTTGACCGAACAAAAACGTTTTTTTTTTTTTTAAATAGATAAAACTGACCACCTCTACCTCAAGTCCGTTAACTCAAGAACTATATACCATAAAACAAAGGGCCCATATGCTGAATTGGGCCTTAAACCTAGGTTTTTAACCTCTATACATATTCATACTCTCTTTCGTTTGTTATAAGCCGTAATTCATATCTATCACGGTAACAGATCTCATCATATCGCCAAATTTTGAGGATCTGATATGTGGCTACAAGGTATGCTGTCACTGATCGCTGTTTACGTGCTATATTCATAAACCTTGAAGGAAAATGAAGAATTTTGGATGAAATCTCTACAATGGTAGTCTGAAAACTGAAATTAAATCTTTTTTTTCATCGTTTGAACATGTTGCGTGAGATTTAAAGTTTGACGAGCATAATGATGATTGTTTTATATGTTCCGATCTAATTCATGATGGAATATCAAACCTCCTACTCATTCTGAATGTTCGTCTGTTATAATTTTCTCGATTTAGTTTTAGTTAAAGAGTAAAATCTTTTTTATTGTTTTTGCATCAATGCTTACTGGTGATTGATTTCTGCTGGTATAATTATGTATTTGATTTTATTGAGTTTTTTTTTTGTCTGTGCAAACTTAAGTGATAACTTCATTTGAATATCAATTTTTTTCTTAAATTTTTTAAGATAAATATTGTAACTGACTTACCTAAATATTCTAATTTGTTTGATTTTTCAAATGGTTCATTGGTCTGAAATTTGGTAACTATTTTCCAATTTTTATAACAATGATTTTTAAACGGTTATAAGATTGCATTTCAACTACAAAACAGAACATAATTTTTTTGCTTTCAATATTTTTTATGTCAGTGGTTTCAAGTTTCAACATTTCATAGGAGAATGTAATTTTTTTTTTTCAATTTTTATTGTTGAAAACAGAAAATAGTTGGTTTTTTATTGCAAAGGGTGTGAAATTTGGCTCATTGGCACAAGTTATCAGCTTTAAATGCTTTTTGGGATGAATGCATAACCCTAAATCAATTTCTTCATTTTGTGATAAATCTCATTAGTTTTTTTTTCAACAACTTTGTGAATATCATAGAATGATATATCTTTATATAGATTGCAGTATTTGTTCAATATGGTTTTATAGTGTGTTTTCTTCTGCAAATATCTGTTGAATGTTGATTCCAACTAGCATCTTAATTTCAGAGTCAATATTTATCTTTTATAAAAAGAGAAATTTTCTTTTAGTTTTATAGGTACTTGAAAAACTGCCCAATGATGGAAAATCTTGATTATTGAAAAGGTTTTCTGGTATAATGTTTTGTCATTTGTTGTTCTTCGCCATAAAATATAAATTTTTTTCTTCACAAGCACACACTATCACATAATTTTTTAATGGTGAAGTTATACATTTGATTCAACATTGTTATCAGAAGTAAGTCCTTGTATGATTCAATATGCTATGAGATCTGAGGGCTTGTTTATTTAATAATATTATTTTTATTAATAATTTAATGTTACATTTTCATATTTTGTAACAATTAAGCACATTCGAAGGCTTGACAAACTATAAATGATTGAAGCTTGTTGTGCTCAAAAGTTGTGCTAGATTTTATGTTGTCAAATTATATATTGTTCACTAGCTTTTTTTGCTGGTTGATTATTAAATTTGACGAAAATTTGACCCTATGTTTTAGACAATTAGTGATTTCAAAACTTTTACTATAGACATAAGACATGATCCATTGATTTTGTGAGACGTTTAACTCTGTTAAGAGTTCTGGTCGGCAGCCATAGAAGAATGATGATGGTGATGATGATCGTGTTTATGATTCTGTTGAACTGTTTTTCTCAACTTCAAGTTAACCGAAATCTTCTACCCCTGTTAGTGTTAGCAAGATAAATAAACATTGAACGATATCTAAATTGAAATTTATAGAATGATTTCATGATCTAAAGGTGTAATAATTGATGCGATTAAAAGAGTTGGTATTTGATTTTGTTAATTCACCATCTTCCTCCTTCAGTTTTTCAAATATTACTTTTTTGTTAAAAATCTAGGAAAGTGATTTTTAAGGATCTAGACGTTCTCTAGTAAAATTTTAAACTCCAGATTAGAATCAGTTGTCGAAGATAATTTCAGATCTGGAGTTTAAAATTTTACTAGAGAACGTCTTGATTCTTAAAACAGATTTTACATTCGGCTTTTCCTAATAATTTCAGATCTGGGTTTTAAATGTTACTCATTGATAACTCAAATTAAAACATTTCTATACTCCGTTTTATTATGTACGGCTGGAACTACTTTTTGATTGATGGACTTTGGACGTAATTAACTAATTACTTTCTAGTTACTAAAAGCTTATGTTTTTATTCATAACCACAAATGATAGTATTTATAAAAAAAGATATTAACATATATATAGGTGTATTGCTACAGAAATTATATCTTGAAAATCATGGTTTTGATAAAATTGAATGGTATTCAAACATGGAGATATTTCTAGTGATTCAAAGCACACAGTTCAAATGCATTACACATATCGTATAACAATAGCAGTATTAAGAAGCACATAGAAGAAGTGTTGATAAGTAAAGCAAATATTTAAAGTAGATAATACGATGCACCACAATTACTTGAATAATTTTGAAGGATCTATGCAGCATCTCTTCCTCTTTTCATCTTCAAAACTCTAATCGCCACTGCAACATATATCATATCCACGCTCACCTCTGCAATCATAAAAAGCTTGTGTCTCCAATGCTTCTTGAAATACAAGACTCCAATGATACCCCAAAAACCTGTTGCAAAACCGCACGTTATGTCCAAGTAAAACCATACCTTCTTTTGCTCATTGTCATTGTCGTCTTTGTTCTTGCTTTTTGTGGATGGTAGCTTTTCACAGGGAGAGCATTCCTTTGGGAGTGGTGCGCCACAAAGATATGTGTTGTCAGCATATATCGATGCATCTGTAAGTGTCTGCAACTGATTTCCTTTTGGAATTTGTCCTGATAAGTTGTTGTGTGACAAATTCAAGTAACTCAAGAAATTCAAATCTGTCATGCTTGGAGGAATCATTCCTGTCAAATTGTTTGCTGACAAATCAAGAGAAATTAATGACTTCATCTTTCCAATGTCTTTTGGAATACCCCCACTAAAATGATTATATGACAAATTCAGACCCACCACTGCGTCAAGCGCCGTTAGCGCTTCAGGCATTTCACCAACAAGTTTATTGCTTGAGAGATCCATGTTTATGACAAATCCCAAGGTCGTTGTATAATCAAGGATATCACCTTTGAGGACTTGTATCATATCTCCGAAATTATACTTATACAAAGAACTAAAATAAGAGTGCTCTTTCATGGAATATAACTTTCCAAAACAATTAGGGATTGACCCCCCTAAGTTGTTGTGTGCCAAATCTAAAATTTGAAGGTGTTCAGATTTGCACAACGAGTCAGGAATCCTCCCGGTTAAATTATTCTTATGCAACCTGAGAGCATTCAAATTTTCAAAATTTTCTCCGATTGATTGCGGTATGCTTCCTGAGATTTCGTTCTCACCCAAATCCAAGAATATCAACATATCTGTATAATACCCAAAGTCTCGAGGAAGCTCCCCGTTGAAGTTATTATCATTCAGTTGTAACCACATCAAAGATGGACTACTCCCTAAAGAACTTGTTATGGCACCAGATAGCCTATTTGAACCGAGTAGCATCCCACTCAAGGATAGACCCCACAGACACTTGGGAATTTTACCGGTCAACCTATTTTTGGAAAGATGAAGAATTTGTAGACTTGCCATTTTACATAAACCCCTTGGAATTAGCCCCGTGAATAGGTTATCTTGTAGAAATAATTTGCCTCCTAAACTAGGAGGAAGGTTTGTTAAAGGACCAGTAAGTTTGTTGTGAGAGACATCTAAGTTGATTATGTTGGTCATGAGGCGCAACCATGTGGGTAGAGGCCCATAAAGGCTAGCATTAGACAACAATAAGTCCTCAAGTTTCCTTTGAGTTTTTACCCATTGTGGGAACCCACCTTCAATCTTGCAAGAGCCAAGATCAACATAGTCCAACTGGAATGGAGGTATCCACTTACGTGAAATATTGAAAATCAATTTATTATTATCATATGCATATAACTCCTTCAACATAGAGAGGTTGGCAAAATGCTCTTCTGAAACCACTCCATGTAAGGAATTGTTGGAGACATCTAACAGTTGGAGTTGGGTGAGTTGCCCAAACGAATCTGGAATGAACCCATCTAACAAATTTGAAGACATTGAAAAGATTCTTAATGAAGCAAGCCTTCCAAAAGATACTGGGATGCTACCCGTAATCCAGTTTGAAACCAGAAACAATTCTTTTAAATCTGGTAGACTTCCCAATGATTCTGGAATACAACCAATCAGTTGATTATTAGATAGATGTAATGCTTGTATCGATTTTAGGTTTCCTAGAGCTTTAGGGATTTGACCAGTCAGTCCGTTCGCTGATAGATACAACTCTCTTAAATTGATTAATTTTCCAAGGGATTCTGGAATAGAACCGCTCAATTGATTATCATTTAGATATAACCCTTGTAAAGAACTTAAGTCCCCTAAATCTTCAGGGATTGGACCTCTCAATTTATTGAACCATAGAGCCAAGTTTCTTAAACTGGTCAATCTTCCAAATGATCCTGGAATGGAGCCATTCAAAAGATTATAAGATATATATAATTCTCGTAATGATCTTAAGTTCCCCAAAGCTTCAGGGATTGGACCACTTAATGCGTTCTCATCTAAATTCAAAATCTCCAATGAATATTTGGAGCATTTTGAAACATTAGTTGATGGGCCAATCATTTCTCCGTCAAAATTATTATTTGAAGCAATCAATTCTTTGAGGTGACACTGACTCCAGATTCCTATATCCTCAATATGCCCTAAGTTATTGTTAGATATATCAATCTTAAGAAGGTTAGGCATGATAGGAATTGATGAATTCAACCAGTTTGCTGATAGGTCAAGGGATAATAGGGAACTCATGTTGGTTAAAACAGATGGAAATATCCCTTCAATTGCATTTATGCTAAGATCGAGGTGTCGGATGTTAAAATGAATACTGGAATTAAGATCAGTGGTAGAAAGATGGATCTTTTGGAGCATACAATCTGATAAACGCAACTCTAATAGAGAAGGTATCATCCTTCTCAAGTTTCCAAAGCTCCATGCCATACTTAAATTATTTCTTGAAAGATCAAGAAATACAATCGATGTCATGTTTAGAAACAAGCGTGGGAGCTTACCTTTGAAATCATTTCCACTAAGATCCAGGTGCTTGATGTTGGCAAGTTCTCTACTTGAATTAAGATGATGTGAATCAAGATAAGCTGTTGAAACTCTACACCTAGACAAACTTAGCTTCAATAACGAAGGAAATGTATAAAATAAGATGTCAACGTTTTCTGCTCTATTAAGATCCACTCCACTTAAGTCAAGATGCTCTAGTTTTGAAAGGCCAGAAATCCATGCAATATCATGTGTCATCAACTCTTGTGAACCGAGACCAAGAACTTTTAAATTGGAAAGATTCCCAATTTGATGGGGAATATAACCACTGAAACCTGCGCTAGAGAGATTGAGATACCTTAGCTGTTCGAAGGATCCAATAAACTCTGGAATTCGGCTTTTTTGAAAATCATTCCCACTCAAGTCTAGATGCTTTAGATTCACCAATTCTATCAAGCAAGAATTCACCTCATAACCAACTAAGTAGTCCTCAATTAGATTGCTGTCATAATCATCCGGTTGTTGACGTTCAACTAAGACGTAGTTTTTCCTAACATGTCTTCTGAGATGAAGGCTAACAACCCTTCCAGTGACATCATCACAACCGATTCTTTCCCACATACAACAGTCATCGCCAACCCCCCATGATGAAAGCATTCCTTGATCATCTCGGACACTTTGTTTGAACTTGAGAAGAGCGAGTCTCTCTTGCATAGAGCACAAAGTTTTTGTGAGATTTCCAACGCCCACACATACATACGCCATCATTGCTAAAAAGATGAATATAATGAAAACTAGACGAATTTCCAAACCCAAATGAGTATTTCCCATGTTTCAACTCGATCACCGGTGAAATGGAAAGATTGGTTATCTTATGATCAAAAAACTTGTTCATTTAAAAATCCCTAAATGTGAACAACTCATGAAAGACTTTGATTTATTGTGCTCTATTATTAGCGGAACCCATATTTGACCTATAGTCTTTCACGCTACGCGGTTTATAATTATTTATGCTGACTTTTATGCGGGTGATGATGTGAACATCTAACTAGTTTACTAAGTGGTCCATACTCCATAAATTTTATGTCAACATATTTTTAATTTAGTAGGATTTTTAAAACACATACAGAATTTGTTTTCAAAATATAAAGAAGAACGAGCGACTTAATTGCATACAAAGATAGGTTTTTTGTTTTTAAGTTTTAACTATTAGCTGCTGATTAATTACTTCCATTTTGTTTCATTGCCTTAAAACCGATGAGTTCACTAAAAACAAAGTTAAACTATAAACAAGACAGTGTTTTAAATAATATGATATCATAAGTACCGGAGCGGTCACGGTCCGGTTACATAGGGTAAAACGGGCTACTAATTACCGGTTTGCCGAAGAGTTTTTCTGATAGAACGGTCACCTGCTTCAGCGGTCGGACACAGTTTTAAAAGAAAAAACGTTTCTGCGACGGTGACCATGGATCTGAACGGAATCGATGACATCGCAACCGTATGAACAAAATCGATGACATACGATCGATCAAAAATCGAAGGCTGTCGACTATAAATTTGTAGAAAAGAGGAGAAAATTTGAAAGCTACCGACATAAAAAAGTTTTTGCATAAGATAACTAAATTGTAATATATATTTAAACTTTTATACACTATAGGTATTCACATATTTTTAAAATAATTATATTATTAATGATTTCATCCGGTTCTTAAATCTGTCTACAAGTGGCTCTACATCTGGTCAGGTTTTTAAAACATTGATTGTAACTATCATTTGGAAACAAGTTTTGTTGGGAGACACGTAATATTATTTGTGTAGTGATTAGGTTAGTTTTCTAGCCTATATAATCAAGTTAGTGATCATGTAATCGTGAATTAAAAATAAAGAATCCAAGTTTTTAAGACAATTACGTTTTCTCGTATGATATCATAGTTTATTATTTTCCGCAAGAATTAATAATTGAGCATGATATCATATATTTAATTAAAATCAGATCATTCTATTCCTAATTAATTATTAACTAGAATTTAAGACCCGCGCGATGCCGCGGGCCTACTGACGTGAAACGTAGGATTCCGTTTATATTGACGTAGGTAAACGGATCGTTAATTTCGAAAACCGCTTAATGACTGTTACTACTTGGTTTAATGTTTGAGAACGGTTCATGTTTGGGTATATAC
>WOUH02000012.1:826977-840997 GCA_009936405.2 Stevia rebaudiana
GGACTAACTCTGACCCGACTAAGGTCGCACCCTCGAACCCCACAAGTCGCTTCCGCAAACCGTTGACCGTCTAGAGAGGGGGTGTGACACCCCCCCCCCTTTTCTCCTTTCTCAACCACACATAAAATTACTAAAAAAAGTACATTTCGTGTTTCCCTGTAATTTGGAATTGGGGATGGTGATGAGGAACATGCTATGAATGCTCTTAGGCTAGTTTTTGTGCCCCTTAAACGTGGATGTGGCTCAAGCCACGTAGACTACCACGCAGACAACCACACCACTCAACACCGCCCCATAAAGAAAACGTTTGTAGGATTTTGAGGCCACACATGCTACACCCACGCCTCCCCAATCCCGTTTTCTACTGTGTTCCCCACACTTTAATATATTATTGGTTAAAAATGTTGGGTTTTTGAAAAAATCAGCAAATATTTATCTTATATTATTATATATACAAACACATACACAATACAAATTACACCCACAAATTCAAAATTTAATACTCTACGAAAGCCCAATCTCTTCCACTCCATCCAACCCCTCGATCTCAAAATAGATCCAAATCAGTTTTACAACCAAACAACCCCCAAACCCAAAGCAATTTTTGGACTTGTCACTTTACACAAAAAGTGTCCACCTCTTCTCAACCAAAACTTTATGTTTGACCCAAGAATTGTTAGTGGCCCAGTTTAGAAATCAAAAAATGCCCAGGTTTGAGAATTGAGAATTACGGCTTGTGTTCAAGTTAACCTCAAGACGACGACGGAGAAGAAGATGGTGTGGGGTGGGGGTTTTAGGTTTTTTGGGTGGTGTGGAAGCTTAGGTTTTTTAGGGCGAGAAAGAGTTCGACGAAACGATTCCAACGCCGCTATAATTAGCTCAATCGGGGTCCGTTTGAGATTCTTAGCGTAACCTCACCCTATACCGCTATAAGGATGCTTCTTAGCATAACCTCACCCTATGCCTTAATTGTTCTTACGTATCTTGTATTTATTTAACAAATAGATACTATACATTTAACGTTATATGAATATTAAATTTTCCAACAGAACACAGACGTGAAGTTAGGAATATTTTATTTATTTGGTGATACTAAAAAAGATTTTCCTTCTAGAGGGTCCACTCTCTCTTTTCTAAAGTGGGTTTTAGTCATATAAAAATTCAAAACTATACAATGTTACTTTTAAGTAATATATTATATTTTTAATTCAGAGTTACTTAACTGCTATAAAATATTAATATATATGATTTGGATTCGGCTTTCTTAAGTTGTTTTATTTGGAACCACTTTAATACTTTATTGATTTAGATTCATATATAAATATAAGAAAATCTAAACCACAAATATTGTTTTTTTGTAAATAAATATAAATGTACTTAGCATAGACACAAATTTGATAATTAATTAATTAATCTTTCTGGCTTCTTTATTATTAGGGCATAGGGAGTCCTCCCATAATTCCCTACTTTTCCCCACTGTCACATCAGCGTCACATCAGCTTTCCCCACTTTTCCCCACTTTTCCCCATTTCACTGGCAACCCCCACTTTTTCCCACTTTCCCCAATTTTCCACCTCATCATCCAACCACCACTACCACCAATGCAAACACACCACCTGCTACCACCAACACCACCACCTACTACCACCAACACCACCATCTGCTACCACCAACACCACCACCTGCTACAACCACCACCAATACATGCTACAACCACCATCACCACCTGCGACCTCCACCGTCGAACCCTAGAACCAGCACCACCACCGTCGAACCAGCACCACCGTTCGAACCCTAGAACCAGCACCACCACCGTCGTCGGAGATGAAGGAGGCAGCGTCGGAGATGAAAGAGGTGGCATCGGAGATGAAGGTGGCGTCGGAGATGAAGTCGTCTGCTCTCTTCCCCATCTGCTCTCGGCCCCGATCGGGGTGTACTCACCGATTTTCCCCTCCCCGATTTCGGGGGGGCAGTGTTCCAGAGCTTCCCCGCCGGCCACATCACCTCCCCGAGACTCTCCCCGTGACCACTCTGAATGCTCTAAACCTTTGCAAGAATTTACAGGTTTATATTGTAAATTAAAACTCACTTTTTAAACACAAGTTATATAAAAATATTATTTACACTCTCACTTTGTTAGGCTATGCGTTGTGGGCGTGGAGGCGACGCCCACTGACGCCGGGAAACACTATTACATGGTGGCGTGGAATGGGCGTGGAGCCCCATGGCGTGGGAAACTCCACGGGCGTGGGGGGGATTTTGGTGGGCCCATCTGATTTTTTTTATTTTTATTTTTTATATTTCAACCAATAATAAAATACCACCTCATCCTTCTATTTTTTACCCATCTCTCTCTCCTCCACTCACCCATTACACCCATTTTCCACCATCTCTTCTCTTTTTTACGTAGCACTGACGCGTCATACTCCACCCCCAAACCACTACACATAGTCTTACGATTTACCTTTTATGTTATCAAATTTTTATCCTAGTACGATTTGATTCAACTGGTTTTTTAAGAAGAATACAAGTATTGATATTTACTTTATTAAATTACAAAAATTTACTAGACTTTCCAACATGAGAATATGAATATCATACACCATATGGTTACATCATCAATCCTCACTCTCAGACGTGTCATTCTCATACAACCGATTACGATCTCCATCAACCGCATTCTCCTATATCACTCAATGACGATGACACATGTTGGGTGACACTGTACACATAAAGTCTACAGGGTTCCATCTAAGTTTTAGTTGATTTGAGCCATTGACTTGTTTTGGTGACTTGGTGTTTCCTTTATTAGTTGATTTGAGTCTTAATGGCGAATTATGTGTGTCAAAAATGTAGGATTAATTTGGGTTTCAATGACGACTTAATTATGGGTGTTTTATATACCTTCTATTTATAGGCCGGTAGATTAAAAATTATAGTTTAATTTTTATTTTAACTAAGAATGCAATGTAATAAACACGTTAGAACACGAGACTGTAAAATGTAAACAAACTGACCGTTCAGTTAATTATGTGTGAATCATTTGATATGAAATTCGTTTATTTAAAAACAAATAGACATGAACAAATGTTGTTTGTTTATTTAATTAACCGAACATCAACACATGTCTCGTTTGTCATGTAGGTTCGTGAATGTTCATTTATGTCCGCTTATGTCCATTCATCTATATTTTTATGTATTTGTTTACTTTTGAAGGTAGTTTTGATTATTGTTATTTTTGGATCTCTTATTGTGCTATAGTATTAATCGATGTTTGTTCACATATATTCATTATGTTATGTTTGTGTTTATTCAACGATGCATTTATGTTCGTGAACCATTCGTTAAAACATTAATGAAAGAACACGAAGACACTTTGATTTTGGAACAAAAATAACAAGAAAACTTCGTTCGTTTGTATATTCGTGTTGAATTGTTTGTTCGGTTAAAGTTAGACAAAAAGAAAAAAACACAAACATGTCTCGTTCGTGTAGTCTATATAGAGTTAGTTGGCACATTCTGCTGGACATTGGTAGAATTTACATTGGAGGCAAGTTTTATTAAATTTGTTGGAACTCATTGTCATAGAATGACACTTATTATTCACTCTCAACAACTTAAGCATAAGATAATCTTTCACTGTCTAATCTCCACCGCTCTTCATTCGAGACTTTCTTTTTAATTAAAAACAATTAGTATTATTATGTTTTTAGACAATATAAATAATATTACTAGAAGATTAATGCAATAATACTAATATAAAGAAAACATTAATACTTTGAAATAATACAATTTTATTGCTTCAAATTGAAAACACAAACGTAAAAAGATCAAACTAAATACACGCTCATTATCATCTTTGGATAGTTGAAGTGCATATATATCTTCTCCGAAGTTACCAACACATATACATGTCATAGCTAATTTTCTTAACGGTTGCTTTGATAAAGACAAAAGGGTCCAACAAAGAGCTGTAAATCCCAAAAAAAAAAGGGTATGAAAACACAAAAGCAAGGAGTTCTACACATGTCAAAGCTTGACTATTTTTTTTAATTCAACTTGGTTTTCACCTGAAGTTATATCAATGTGTATAAGATACTAAACAAACACTCAACGCGTGTATCTTTATAATAAGCACAAGTTATTAGAGAAGTAAACTAAATGATGAATGGAATGTTGTACAAAAACAACCATTCACGATTGTGTTTTCATGTGACATTCATGCTGCTAATTCATGGGCCACGTTGCGACTATATGGTGTTCTACACGTGGCATTGTGGCAACGCGTCATATCAGCTCATACGACGAGGCATGTTGCATGCTCTTAGCATTAATGAAGTCATGTCACATTGTCACTCTTTAAGGCGAGCAATAAAAAATAATTAACAATAAATGCTTGAACACTTGAGATCATCCTATCAATTGATTCATCCTTTTACCTGAAAAATATTGGTGACTCGACCCACATGTTTAGGAGGAAACCCTTACCAAAAAACCTCTTGGTTTAACCATAAACAATTTGATCCAAATAAAACCCCAACCAATGAACTCTTATGAAGAAAGTTCTAGAGCTACTGTCGTACCAATAGGCGTTTGTGAGCCATATTAAATGACAACAAAATAATTTTGTTCAATTATTTGGTAGTTTGAAATTTATGATGCATAATATATAACAACCAAAGTAAATGCATTGTTCATTTATTACGTTAATGGTTAACGTACATTTAAGACTTTATAATTGTTTTTTACATGACGCAAACAGTATAATTATATAATTTCAAGATACAACAATAATCGTATACTTGATGTATTTATAATGTCATTTCATTAACAAGACTAATATAAGGAACCATCGAGATGTTTCAGTAACCATTAAGAGGTGTAATTAAGCAGCTCATGCCTCTGATCGATTCAGAGACAGTCTCTTAACATAATAACTAAGAGGTTAAACAACCCATAGGTTTGAATGAATACTTACTTTTTGTTAAGACTCAGGTTATTCATACACGATCCCACTTTATTCATACACCATTCCTTATTTATACGTCTCAGATAGTGTTATGTGGAAGTATAATTTGACATGTACGAAACTTGTCGGGTGCTCACTACATACGACTCTTATTAAAGAAATTGATATGGTCTATTCTTTTGATTCATTCAAAAATCGTCATCACGGGAAACGATGATTACATGTCTCAATAAAATAATGATCCATGTCTAAACTAGGAAACCAATATTAAAAGGAAAAATATAACTAACATCCCATGATTAAAGGATCATAATAAAATGATAACTTGTTTCCTCCAATACTTATAGACCTATACGAACCAAATAGTTCTTGGTATTCTTATAATGACAATTAAGAACACGAAGAAGTTTATGGTTTGTGTATATATATAAGACCAGTATACATCTTGGTGTTCTTAGTAATACAAGCATGTGATTGAAGAACCAAAACTATACGACCCGTATATCTCAAAAGGGGTCGTATAGGTCGTAATAGCCCCAACTTTTCTAGTTCCATCACAAACATATTTAGTGTTATGCATTTGAAATCACAATGGACAAATTAACAAAAAGAGTGATCAACAAATGTAGAAAGAAACCCATTAGCAAGTAGAATGGTTAACAAATGTAGAATAACAATTAACGAATTAGAGTGAAATGACTAACAATGCGCATATATCAATGTATATGGTGTCATTTCAAACAATTTGCAGGCATAAAAAGAAAATTATACTGGTCTTATATGGATATATGACCAATATAAATGCCACACTATACTGGTGGTATAACCATAAATGGCATGTGTATGTTTGTGTCAAGTGATGCAACTTTTATCGATTGACAGAAAATATACGAGCTATATGGCCATATACGATGGTGTATAACAAGATGGTGTACCTAATTAAGGGTGGTATGTGGATATAACAATCCTTAATTAATAATTAGTTTTTCTTTTTTTTATATCAAATTTGGATGAATTGATGCCAACATGCACAAGCTAGTGAATTCTACACCTAGAATATATTTTAACATTTTATTTATTAATATTTGTTTATTTCTCATCTTAGAATCTTAATTATCAACTCTCTCACCGTCAATTTATCTCGTATTATTTCATGCTCATTCTATGTAGCTTGTCAAGTCCAAGACATGTCCCCACTCAACTTCATATTCATCATGCTTCAATGTCACATCATCTCCATCTCAACTCATTTCCTTGCCATCTCGTCTTGTCTCTCTCCTTATTCTGTTAATACGTCATACCATGCATTGTATGTTATGTATGTAACGTAAATATGTTTGTATATGCAACAAAATATAAAACATGTACAATTTTGATTTAGAATTTAGATACCAGATATGGGTTTGATCTCCAACCCTAGTTCGATTGACAGTAGGAATGATAATTAGATGAATAATTAAAAATAATTATCGTTAATTACTCATCTAATTATTAAAAAAGTTTCATATTCTATTGAAAACCTTTTTACAAATAATAACTTGCAGCCACGAACATGGCTTTCACACCTCCTTCTCCCCCGCGTCTCCTTCGTTTCTCTCTCTAAAACTCTACTCTCTCTCCTTTTTCCTCTCAAATCAGCAAACCATCACACGCTATTTACTGACATCAACAACCCACACTAACACACAATTGATCCTCAAAAACCCTAGTAAACCATTGCTATTGCCACCATCAAATCTCGATTCTCAAATACTCACAATCCGTACTCCAAATGATCAACTTTTCCGGTGTTATTCTTTCCGTTTGATGAAGCAATTCCGTCGGCGTACGAGGATATGCATCCTCTCTTTGCTGTTTCTTTCTGTTTGTGCCCCGATCCTTCTGCTATACGGTTCGTTGTTATTGCTGTTGTTGTTCATGTTTTGATTGATTGTTCATTAGAAGTGCAGTTTGTGTGATCGAGTGTGTTTTTGTTGCAGAATCGAAGGGATTTGTTGAAGACTTGTCTAGTTTTGTATGATCTCGTTGCCTTTTTTATGAAGTTACTGTGATTATTGCTGTTGACTAATTTGAAAATATATTTTCATCACACAAAGATATTCAGTTCTCCAATGCTTGTGCATCGGATTGAAGTTCGTAACAGATGGAATCCTTGATTAAATCATGAAAAAATCGAGAGAAATGAGGGAGAAAAATATAGTCAGTCGATTGAATTTGATTTGTCAACTGCTATGCAACAATTTTGCATCGAATCGAAGTTCATAACAGATGAATCAAAGCATAGTCAAAACAAATCATGAAAATTTTGTGTGAAATAAGGAAAAACAGAGTCACGATTTTTTTCAATTTGATTTGTTGTTTGTTATGTAAAAAATCGTACAAAATGTCTAAATCACAGTTGTTTTATATGAACATTATCGTTGATTTTGCTATGATTAGTGTTCTTTGTTATGTTTTTTTTTTAATAATTGTGTTTTTCCTCTTTTCTATCAGAAAGGCAGGAGGGAACTATTGAAGCTAAATGTAGTAAAGCAGGTAATTTGAAATGTTAGCTTTACCTTTAATCTGACTGAAATATTTACACAAAGAATATAATTATTATTTTTTGGTGCCCTAAAGTTACTTATGGTTCTGTATTAGGAGGAAGGTGGAGGCTTAAGAGAACCCATCTTACATGTTTACAAATCTGATGAAAACATTGATATTACAAAAAGAAATGGTTGGTCTTTTGCATGTCATATTTGTACCTTGTTTAAATGATTAATGCTTTAATTCGACTATAATTTGTTTTATGTTGAATGATTTCAGAAGGAAATCTTGATGCAAATGGAAATAATGAACAGAGCCAAGAAGAGAAAATGATGTCAATTTCAATAACAAAGGTTTGATAGATTAATTATTTTTTAAAACTATAACAGTGTTTAACATTGTTAGTGAAGTTGAATATGGTGAAAAATTATTTAATATCCTTTACTGAGAATATAGGTTATGAACTTGTTTTTTCTTTGTAAAAGTTACTTGAGCACATAGGCTTATTTTCAAGAATTAGTATATTTCATTAACTTCAAACTCAAGCATCAGATCAATCTATTTGGATACAGGGTGCAAATTGATTAATGTGATTTGAATAACCTTAATTAGAATCATAATCACTTTTATCCAAACGCCTTAAAGTGATTACTGTGTTTTAAGTTTAAACACACATCAAACGCTCCCATAATAAAAACATTGTCAAATGTGAAAATTCTTAATGTAATTAACTAATTATATAATTTCAGTCATTTAAAGAATCACAACTGGTTTACAATGCTCTTTATTTTTTTATAATTAGCACATTGGCAGCTATAAGCTTTTCATTTCTTTTATCTACTATTTTAGCCAATTATATACACTTGAAAATTGTTGCCTTTTTTATTTGTTGAGCATACCCAACATTAGTGGTTTTTAACTACACAAATTAAAACTTTAAAAGAGCAATATATAAAGCAAACAATTTAATTATTTAATTTTATTTTGTTTTGATGACGTGGCAGGGAGAGGTTGGTCGTGCAACACTTGGGCATGACCATGATGAACAATCGCAAGCACGGAGAGTAATGGATACAAAGATCAAACAGATGAAAGATCAGCTGATAAGGGCCAAAGCTTACTTGAATTTTGCATTGCCAGCTGGCAATACACATTTAATAAAGGAACTACGGTTACGAATTAAAGAATTAGAACGAGCCATGGGAGAAGTTGGCAAAGATTCTGATCTGTCTAAAAGGTTTACTATTCATTTATCTTACTTTTTATTCATGATTATATATATATTGTGGAATATTGATGAAATGGAGTTCTATTAATATCAATCAAACACAAAAGTTTGATTTTGTAAGATTTATTTTTGAAGTTGGCAAAATGGGTCGGTCGAGTTCGGGTCTAAGCGGATGACTTCTTGATATGGGCCAGAAGTGGATGGTTTAGGTTGATCCGTTTTACTTTTTGTCCAACCTTTTGACAGTTTTTTGCAAGTAATTATATTATCATAAGAGTCAAATTGTTTCAATGATAATCTAATATTTAAAATTAAATTGTTTTTGATGTTTGAAACAACCTATTTGACTCGATGTTTTGACTTGTTTTCGACATGTTCGAGATAACTTGAAACAACCCATTTGACTTGTTTCCTTCTAACCTTAAGTTTTGATTCTTGGGTTCAAATTCGATCCGTTTGTGATAAATTGATAATACATAATGCGATCATTAACCTATTTATAAGCAAAATAGCTCAAAATTGCCATGAATACTGATTTAAAAAATAAGTTTTTTTTTACAAATATTGTAATATCAACAGATTGGCTAAGAGGAGTACTGTAGTAGTTTATCAGATTTCTCTTATGATCTATAACCATCTTCATAAAATTTTACCATTTTTTATTTCGAAAACTGTTATCCCAAAGTAACATAATTATGTATGATCATATTATCGTTACTCATTTCAGGTCTTTTCAGAGGATGCGATCGATGGAACATTCATTACAAAAAGCAGCCCGAATATATCCAGATTGTTCTAACATGGTAAAGAAACTTCGTGCAATGACTAACAATGCTGAAGAATTAGTTAGAGTACAAAAGGAGCAAGAATCATTTCTTGTCCAGCTGGCAGGAAGAACAACTCCAAAAGGGCTTCATTGTCTTTCCATGAGGCTTACATCACAATATTTTGCTTTAAATCCTCAAAAAAGAAAACTTCCTGAAAATCCAGATGTGCATGATTCAAATCTCTTTCATTTTGTTGTTTTTTCTGATAATGTTTTGGCATGCTCAGTTGTCGTGGACTCTACTGTTTCGTCTGCAAAGGTATGCTCATTTCTGATCTGGCTTTATTTTCTTATTTTATTCATATGTCTGTCTTTTACTCTTTTATCTTAGGGGAAATGTCACTATTTAGTAACCAACTTTCAAAAGTGTTCCAATTAGGTCACTGATGCATCTTTTGCTCAAATTGGGTCACTAAACCTTCAAATCGGGTCATCATCGAATTTTGTTTGTTTCAAGAAAGTAATGGAAGATAAGATATTAAAGTTGAAAATTTGAATTTATGTGATATATATTAAAAAATTAAATCATTTAAGAAAAAGAAAAGAAAAAAAAAAAGAAACTAAAATTCACGTTACGGCTCCATATTAGCATCAAAAAAACAAAAAATATATTTTAATTGAAACAAAAAGAATCACGCAAAAAAAATCATGTTAAAACCCATAATTTAAATACAACATGAAAGTTGAGTGACTAAATTGGAACACTTTTTAAACTTGAATGACCTAATTGAAACACTTTTGAAACTTGGTTACTATTTTACAAAGACCCCATAATACTTTGATCATCTCTACGCAAATTTCTATTACTATCATAATTCATAAGAAGTTAACTATGATAAAATTATCTATGTTGGTACTTGATTTATTCTAAATTTTTAGCAGCAAAAAGATGTAACTTGTTTTGATTGTGTTTTGTTTATAGAGTATATTGGTGGAGCCCACAAGTGGGAACACTGGCATAGGGCTAGCATTTATAGCTGCTTCAAAAGGATATAAACTGATATTGACAATGCCAGCATCAATGAGTCTTGAAAGACGGGTTCTTCTGAAAGCATTTGGAGCTGATCTTGTGTTAACCGATTCTTCAAAGGGCATGAAAGGAGCCGTTCAGAAAGCTGAAGAAATTGTCAATAACACGCCTAATTCTTACATGCTTCAACAATTTGATAATCCTGCTAACCCAAAGGTGTTTAAAAAGGAAGATTTTGAATCATATTGAAGTATTAGTTTATAAAGTTTATTATATAGATGGTTAGATGGTACCTAGGGTTTGGGTAATATAAGTAAGCAAAAAAAATAAAAAAAATTGAGGTTTGTGCTTTTAGTTTTGTTACGAGTTTTGAGACTGTGTATTAAGGCTAACTTTCGTGAACTTTTCCGTTAGATTAGTATTAAATGACCAAAATACCATTTAGATACCCTTTGACTTTTTCAATATCAAAGTCAAAAAAAGAAAAGTCAAAGGGTATTTTGGTTATATTGTAAGGAGTCTGGGACTTTGGGTACTATGACCAACTTCTGTTAAATTAGGATAAAAATGACCAAAATACCCTTAGGTTTTTTAAATAGCCAAGTTCAAAGGGTAGAATTTCAAAGGGTTATTCGATCATTTTGGTATTGAGTTTGGGAGTTGGGACTTTGGGTATCATGGCTAACTTCCGTTAAACTAAGATGTAATCATAGTTTAAATAGCAAAAGTCATGGTTTGAAAGTTAAAGGGTATTTTCGTAATCATACTCTAATTTAATAGAAAAGTTAACAAAAGTTAGCCTTAGTACTCAAACTCGTCACAAAATTGAAATCACAAACGCTAAACTTGTTACTTCTAAGCCTTAGTACCCAAACTTGTTACTTTGCTCAAATTATAGGGACCATTTGTGTAATTAACTGTTTTTTTTTAAAAAAAATTTTTATATCCAGTTTAGGTATAGATGGAAAACTTTAAACTTTTTACATTGAAATAGAAGGTAAGTGGGCAATAAGCTGCGCTGCTAGCCCTTTTTGGATAGAAAAACTAAGTCTTTTAAAAACCACATTCATAGATCTAGGGGTCATAACATTGCTATGCATAACCCGTTGAACTCGATTAAGCAACTCCACAGCCTCAGGCACAAGAAAACCAAATGTGTCAAATGCAAAAGGTATAAACACATGTTGGTTGTCAAGACATGCTTTCACATGCTTGGTTACTTTGCCTGAAGCAGCTTTTAAAGCAGCTTGACCCACCCTGAAAACACTACTCCTCAAGCCCACAAGAGGAGAGACCCCTGTAAGATCCACACAAGCGTGCTTCCCTCCTGCCCATCCGAAAACCAAAATGTCTGTCGGTTTAAGTGTTGATCTTCCTTCCAATGGGTCGATCAAGAAATTCACCGGTGCTTCTTTTTTAACAGAGATCCCAGCGCGCCTGAATATGTTAAAAAGAGCATCCCTAACCAAATCATGTCGGTACTTAAACCCCGGGAGCTCCCTACAATGTACGACATGCTCCCCAAATGATTTTTAACTTCGTTTCTTTATTAAACCCGTCAACCACTTCCTATGTTGATATAAAAGAACAAAGATATAGATGTATGTAAATCGTTATATATCTAAGTTTGCCTCTGTTTTTTAAAACAAGTCCGTACTAAACAAATGCAAAAGAAGTAACACCCCTGCTCACGGATTTGTTTTTGTTTGCTTGGTGTGAAAACTTCCAGTATGTCACCCATCCTGGTATTACTTCCACCTCATCACGCATAACTGTGAAGTTTTTAAGGCTCCACATCCAACTAAGGCCAAAACACGTTGGTGATTTAAGAGTCAAGACATTACTTATGAACCAGGAATCTCTCATGTACATGGCCGATGTGGAAGGTTGCCATAGTTGTTGTAACACCCCTTCCCAACATATCAGTGACGTGGGAGGTTGCAAACGATAGATGTCACATATAATTAATTTATTTGGTTAAAAAGTGAAGTTCTTTTGTGGTGTTTTCATACACTTACTCTTCTATGATTGATATGATGGAAAACTCAAATATATATATTTATCGTTCTATTCTAAATTGTATCTTTACGTGGTTGTGCACTTGTGCTTTTTTCCTTTCTCTAATTAGTAATTATTATTTGATAGGAGGAGCTTGATGCTGAGAACACGTGCACCGAGTGTGACAAAACACACACCAAACAAAGAGAAAAATCTGATAATGATCAACAAAATATCTTAAGACACACGCATAATTGCTTAAATGCTTTCTTTCTCTTTTCATACGTTAAAGTTTGAAGGTGTCATTAGCTTAATTAGTTATTTAATGTTGTGGTTGACTCTCTTTTATTATCATTCAAAAAATCATAACTAGATATTCTTTTATAAGTATTCATATTTTTGTATGTTTATAAGCAATTGTCTATGACCCTGTGCTACCATGTCACGATATTAATCATGTAAAAAAGATTGGATATTTGGATCGTTTTCCTTTTCTAACAAATCAAAGATTAAAACTAACAATTTCATATCTATTAGCCGTGGAGAACCCTTAACCATTCACATTCATACTTTCTTAGTGTGGGAGTTTCTCTATAAAATGATTAAAGAAAATCTTGATTTGGAAGTCATAACCACCCATGAAAGATAATTTAGTAACGGAATGATTTGATATTTCAAAGGTCATTAAACTTATACTTCACTCACAAGTTACTAGATAATGAAGCCAAAAAGTGATGAATGATTCAATGGAGAGACATGTAACACTCCATATCATAACTTCAAATAAAACCTACTACCTTTTTTTACTTTAACGACTCTGTTATTTGGATTTTTTTACTGTTAGTGTTTACAAAAATCACTGACAATAGTTGGGATGTATTTTTGTTTCAAAATACATGGTATTGATCTCATGATTAAACAAACAAAAGAGACATATTCATATAAGATGAGTTGAATCAGAAGATTATTTATATGATTGTCATTTTATATATTATTTAGTTATAAACCATACATATTATGTTTATGAACCCATAACTGCGTATATGGTATTTCTTATTAAAAAGAAAAAATAAAATTTAAAAAATATATAAACAAGTATATGGAGAGTGTTTTGTCTTTTAATTTAATTTTTACTGTATTTCAATTTTTTCTTTTTTGATTTGTTTTTTGTATACTAGTGGATTGAAAGTCGAGCTTATAATAGAGTACGTCTTATGTTTTACATCGAAATGATAACCGCTACGACACACTTTTATATCTGGATTTTATATTTTGGATTATGTCTACGTTTCATATTCGGTTCATTTACTTTTTACTCCGGCGGATTGACGGATTTAAGATCTATAAGATGTGGCTAAGGCTATCCGGTATGTGTGACACCCCGCTTCCCGGCCCCCGGTCTCCGACCGGTCCGTAAGCGGGCCGCCACGTCAACTGCTCAACTATGCAGGATCGAGTCAACCGGTTCAACATCCAACACATATTATACAAAAACATCCA
>WOUH02000012.1:841097-879019 GCA_009936405.2 Stevia rebaudiana
AATTGGAACACTTTTTAAACTTGAGTGACCTAATTGAAACACTTTTAAAACTTGGTTACTATTCTACAAAGTTACCCGTTTATTTTATGTTCTAGATAATTAGATTATTATGAGGTATAGTCTGTGAGATGATTACTAGCTTTTAGGATAATATTATCAGATACATGATATTTGTTTCTACTAGTAGCAAACTGAACGTTGTAGGAGAAGGTGAATTTTTTAAATGACAGAAATACCCCCACGTGAGAGTCATGTGCACTGACTTAACACTAGGATTTACGCCTATTAAAGTTTGTGACCGCTAATGTGTGAAACATGCAATATTTAGTCCCTCATTTGTAATTTTTTGAAATTAGGGACTAAAAGGGAAACTTGTGCATACCACAGGGACTGTCCGTGTAATTTACTCTTTTTATTCAAATAATAATCTAGGTTTTTTAAAAACAAAGATTTACGAGGTTGTATGCATTAAAAAAGCTGGTGGGAAACCTTCAAGTTTCAAACCGTTTGACCCATTTGTACCTTCTCCTTCTACCTAATTCGTGGTTTAACGTGCATTAGAAAATACCCGTTTTGACCCTATCCCGTTACTTAACTTGCAGGACCCGAGAAAAATTGTGTTTCACGTGGTGACCGATTCTCTCAACTTTGCAGCAATCTCAATGTGGTTCATATTACATCCTCCTAAAAAAACTTTAATCCAGATTCATAACATTGACAATTTTGATTGGTTATCGACTAAATACAACCCTCCAAATACCAATAACCGTGATTCACAGGACCCGCGATATACATCCATTTTAAACCACCTCAGATTCTATTTACCTGACATTTTTCCAGTATTAAATAAAATTGTACTTCTTGACCATGATGTGGTTGTACAAAAAGATTTAACACGCCTTTGGAGGGTAAATATGATGGGAAAAGTCAACGGGGCGGTCAACACTTGTCAAGGGCATGATCCCGCGTTTCGCAGGATGGATTTGTTACTCAACTTATCTGATCCAACGGTGGCGAAAAGATTTGGTAACAACAACAACGCGTGTGTTTGGGCTTTTGGTGTAAATGTATTTGATTTGCAGAAATGGAGGAAAAGGAATCTCACCAATGTTTATAACCAATACTTACAATTGGTATGTAAAAATTTTTTAATTTTTTTTCTTTTGGTTCAAAATTTTATTAATATTTTGCAATACTTACAACTGGTATGTAAATTTTTTAATTTTTTTTTTCTTTTGGTTCAAGATTTTATTAATATTTTGCAATACTTACAACTGATATGTAATTTTTTTATTTTTTTTTTCTTTCTGCTCAAGATTTTATTAATATTTTGCAATACTTACAACTGGTATGTAATTTTTTTTTCTTTTTGTTCAAGATTTTATGAATATTTTGCAATACTTACAACTGGTATGTAAATATTTTTTATTTTTTATTTCCTTTTAATTCAAGATTTTATTAATATTTTGCTTTGATTCAGTTTTATGTATTATAATTTATTTAATTTTTACGATTAATACGCGCAGGGGAAAAATAAAGCGATGTGGAAAGCGGGTAGTTTACCGTTAGGTTGGATGACATTTTACAATGAGACGACTGGTTTGGACCCAAAATGGCATGTTCATGGGTTAGGTTACCATACTGGTATTAAACAAGAAGATATAACACAGGCTGCAGTTATACATTATGATGGAGTCATGAAACCATGGTTAGATATCGGCATTGAAAAATACAAAACTTATTGGAGGAAATATGTCAAATTCTATCACCCTTATTTACAGCAGTGCAATATCACTTGATATTTCTCTCACATAAATTCTTATTGATACACCAGAAACTCATTTCTTTAAAATATTTTTCAATTTACTTTCATTCCATTTTACACACTAACACCCGTCAAGCCGTAGTTACTTTTTTTTATTTATTTATATTTTAAGAAGTATTGTTAAGGGACGGATATATTTTTGTGTATATTACGAGTTATATGTGCAACTTCACTTGTGTGGATACATGAGCTGCTTGTTTGGTTACGTTACTATGGAATGAAGTTAACTGATATAGTGATTTCTTTAGTAGTTTGTTGTTCAGTTATAACGGGTCAACCGATTTGTTACAATTTTTTCTTCCTAAAATGACGCATTAACCCCTAAAACCCGTGTGTGTGACTTGGATTGATGTGCTGTACAAGTATAATGAATAGGGTTGTTCATAAAGCTCGTGGCTCGCTCAAAAAAAGCTCGTTCCTAAATGAGTTGAGTCGGCTCGGTTCGAAAATTTGTGAGCACAAGCACGAGCCCATCTTATCTCGGCTCGTGACTCGACTCGATTTTTAAACCAAATATGATATAAATATATATAAAATTAATATAATAACATATAGGGGAGAGTTCTTTTGAAAATTAATTTTTAGTGAAAACCAAGAAAACCATTATTACCACGTATATACACATACGTAAATAACACGATATACATACATGTGATATATAAGCTACATATATGTAAAACGTATTTTATAGTGATTTTCATGGTTTTCATGAATTTTAGTGGTTTTCATTTGATCCTCATCCATAACATATATACAATTATTTGTGTATATATTTTTTTATTTATTTATTTTTAATTTTTATTTAAAGAATTCATAGGAAACACTATTTTATTACAAAAAACTATTTTAATTACAAAAAGTATTGGTTTTTTTGTATATAAATCAAAATATGTAAAAAAAAAAAGTAATCAAGCTATATTTTTTTGTGTTAATGCGTAAAAAATAACGAGCAGGCTTGTGGCTCGAACTTTTTTACAAGTCGAGCACGAGCTCAACTTTTCAACTCGAAAAAAAAAGAACGAGCCGAGTCGGAAAGTATGCGAGCACGAGCACGAGCCCACCTCAGCTCGGCTCGACTCAGTGACATACCTAATAATGAAACGACCGTTGCGAAGAGATCAATCCTTTTATGTTTTAATGTGGTTAACCATTGATATTCCTACATGTATAATTAGTTTGTGTTATTGTGTATATGTTTAAGTATACAAGTTGATACTAATAAACAAAAAACAAGATTGTTCTGTAAACAAATAATCGGAACCTGTTTTCTGCTACAACGTTTTGAATTCATTAGTCAATTTCAAATCAGGGTGTTACAAGCAAGCATGGTTCTTTCAACCTCAACAAGTGTGTTCTTATTTCTCCTCTCATCTACGCTATTAAAAATATGTGATCAAACTATGATTCTTGAACCAATCCCTTGATCACTCCTTACGACCTTCACATTGTGGTTCTAATGTATCTTGGTGATACTGATAAGCATCATCAAGGTCTACGTAGTCTCACTCGTAAAGGATTTATAACGGTTTACTTTTCATGAAATAACTAAACATGAGACAACAACGTTGGGCTGAGTTGCTCAACGACTACGGATGCAATATTCGTTACCATCCTGGCAAGGTGAATGTTGTAGCCGATGCCTTTAGTCGCAAAAGCCATGCAAATTCTATTAAGCTTCAAAGCATCCGGGTACAACCCACATTCACATTCACATCTTGGAAGCACAACACGTCTTGGTTAATGAGGGAAACCTGTGCGAGGAAATGCCGTGTGGTGTTGAACTCCTTTTGGAAACCAAGTCTAACGATTTGCTCTATTTCATGGGTCGTATTTGGGTCCCCGTTCGTGACGATATGCGACAATTCATTATGAAGGAAGTGCACAAGTCACAATATTCCATTCACCCCTATTCAAATAAAATGTAGAAAGATCTTCTTTAACACTATTGCTGGTCCGGTATGAAGAAGGACATTGCCCTCTACGTATCAAATTGTCTTACGTGCTCAAAGGTCAATATTTAGGTAATCATTGACCGTCTCACAAAATCAGGGTACTTCCTACCCATTCGTGAGGACTATTAAGTTGAAAGATGAACTCGTATCTACATGGACGAGGTATTAACTCGACATGGCGTACCATTAAGCATCATTTACGATCGTGACACTCTCATCATTTGAATATATTGTGTGTTACCTTCTTGTGAGAAGAACATCAAATTCCTTGTCACAAAGTTGAGATATGCTCTCTATAGTGTGTACACTATTTAACATAGCCCATGTCATCAAAACATACGTTTTATCTCTTTAGTTTTTTGTTAGTGCGCGTGTGTTGTCCTTTAAGGCAATATGAGCTCCTTTGCAAGGCCTATGGTTTTCGAGAACTGATGTTCACTCTCATGTGCCCTGGAGTGTCCACTATATATATACCGAATGTTTTCATTGTTTTCTACGTGCAAACTTTTTTAAATGATAATAATCTTGTTTGTTCAGTGGGTTGTAACAAGCAATGACTGTGTAGTTTGTACCCTTACATATGAAGCATTAGATAGCTCTTTTGATTGCACGCCATCATGTGTGGGACTGCGGACATGCTTATTTATAAGACTATGCGATATGCACTATGGGTAGGCGTGAATGTCCTATATGGCATCACCACCCACCACCATCTATGCCACTCGCCACCACTGCCACCCACCACCATCCACCACCACCACCGTCATCCACCATCATCACTGCCACCTGTCACCACCCACCATCGCCACCCAACACCATCATCGCCACCACACACCACCCCCACCGTCACCCACCACCACGCACTACCATTGCTACCGTCCACCACCACTCACCCCCACCGATTACTGCCATTACCCAAAGTCACCCGCCATCACCACCTACCATCATCGCCCACCACCACATGACCCACCACCCACCGCCATCCACAACCTTGAAATGGTTTTAAATATATGTATATCTTTATTAATAATTTTACTTTAATAAGCTAAATCAAATACTTTATAAAAAAAACTGCTTATTGTTTTTTCTACCATAAAACTAATATAAACACTTTCTAAAAAACTTTATTTGAAAAAGTTATAAATTAATAAGCACTTTTGTACTTTAAAAATTCAATATCAAACACTCCAAATGATCAATTACTTGAATTGGTTACCATTTTTTTTATGAAAACATTTGCATGTGATTAGTGCAAAATTATCAGCAAAGAATAATGAATATTTAACTTGGTATAAATATATATACACATATATATGGATGGCAGTTCAAATGAGATATTATGTTTTTTGATATGTGTAAACCTATGTAAAGAAATGTTTTTACAAAATATAAATGATAACTTTTATTTGCGATAACTCTAATAACTCTGAGAATCCTTTTTACATATGTGGAAAATATATAAACATGTTTAAAATAAGTTCTCAGTTAGATTTCTCGAAAAAAAACATAAGTTCTTATTTGAAGTCTCTCACGTATATGTGTGTTTAAGATAACCTACATTTAATTCTTATGTTTTATTTCATCCCATTTACGTAGAGGTATCAAGTATTCATATATATGTTTTGAATTTCATCAAATAGTCATGGTTGGAATTTGGAATCAAAATTTACGTGTCCAATATTTCACTAGATAATAAACATATAGTTTTGATTAGTTTTCACGTTCAAATTATATTTAAACGAACGATGATAAAGACATAAAGTTGTATATTATGTCTTTTTAGGTATTATATATTGACTATGCAAATCTAACACCAATAACATAACAAACCTATTTATCACCAAATACAAGAACATATACCAAAATTTAACTTTCATTACCCTATTTAATCTAAAGAACAAAATGGTGAATGACACATGATTCATGATATAAGTGCGTGGGATCGAGTTAAAATAAAATCTTAGAGCAATTAGAACTATTTGGTTCATTTGGAATACATTATTTTTCAAGTTTGTAGTATATTCATTTGCGTATAATCTAAATTACCATAACCCAATCACAAATCAAATTTATAAATAGTCAAACATACTTTTAGCCTAACATGTTTGTATGAAATGTTTTTATACGTTTATCAACTTGAACATATTAATAATTACTAAAAATACTCAAACTTTAGATGAAAACAAACCACAAGACCCGTGGCAAACACCTATCATGAAAACTTACATAAATGACTATGATTTTCCCATTAGTACTCACATTCACTTATATTATTCATATTATACATTTTTGAATGTCAAATACCAAGCCGTAAACTTCATTAATGCAAGGAGTTCGTAAAAAACATTTAAAGCCATGTATTCAACTTGATTTGAGGATTGATCTCTTACTTCTAGTTTCAATTTAGAGTCACATTTCAAAATGTGTTCATCTTAGATGACATTATAACTAATCTTATCATACTCTATTTTTATCCATTTTTGTAAATTCTTGGATCTACTTGTACTCCATCAAGGAAGCATCACATAAGCTAATTAAATTGCCTAATGAGCTTAAAACGAACATAAAAACACTTCAAAATATAACTTACTATTAAGAAACAAACGTTTTGACCATCATAGCTTTTAATCCAATTATCTCCCAAACCGCTTATCATAAACGATAATGTAGATATTCGTTGTAAAGCTAACTTAATTCTCTACAACACCAACAAAATTTCATCAAAATCCAACAAGTGTAGCTCAAGTTATGATGATATTAATCAAGCATAGAAACACACCATTCCACCACTTCTTTATAATCTTCATTACAACTTTCACCCATTTTGGTTTCCAACCGTTGATTATAAACAATCAAACGGACAAAATTCAAACAGACACTATCCGTGTTGTAGAACTTCAACCAATCAAATTTCATTATACGGGATATGCTCTCACTAAATTCACATTATTTAAATCCTCAATTTCCTCATCGTCCTCACACAACCTGCAACTTTTGAACCAAAATTCAAACCTCGACCATAGCAATGTCGACGGAAGAACCAATTGTGCCGACAGAGCCTGCCGCGGAGGAGCCGGCGGCAGCTGATCTCACGGCGACGGAGAATCATCCTGTGGAAACCGAGGCGAAGGAAACGAAAGCCAAGAAGACGAAGAAACCATCAGCTCCGAAAAAACCAAGGAATCCTGCTCAGCATCCTCCGTACTTCGAGGTATTTGATCCCATTTTGTTTGTTATGTGGAAATCGATCTAATTATTGATCTGATTTGGTTATGTTGTTGTTTGCTGTGTTACTTTGAGGTTTTTTGATTGCATTTCGCTTGTTATTTGTGAAAGTGATCGGAGTAGATCTAATCTTGCTGTTTGTTGACTTACTGTGAGGTATTTAGCAGCATTTCGTTAGGTTTTAACTTATCTGTGAAATTGATCGGATAATAGATCTGATTTAGCTGTTTTCTAGCTTGTTAACTAACGTTGAGCTATTCGATCGCATTGCGTTAGTTATTTGTGAAATAGACTGGAAACTAGATCTGATTTTGTTATTTCGTTACTTAATTGAGAAATCGATCGGATAATGTATCTGAAGTCTTGATTATTGTCTTATTTCGTTTCTTATTCGAGAAACTATCGGATTACAGATCTGATTTTGTAATTTAATTATGCAGATGATTAAGGAAGCCATTGCTACGTTGAAAGAGAGAACTGGTTCGAGCCAGTACGCAATTGCGAAGTTCATCGAGGAGAAACATAAGAATCTTCCGGCGAATTTCAAGAAGGTGTTGTTGACTCAACTTAAGAAGTTTGTCGCCGCCGGCAAGCTCGTTAAGGTCAAAGGTTCTTACAAGTTACCGTCAAAATCCTCCGGCGAATCTGCTCCTGCGAAGAAGACTACTTCAAAAGCGAAACCGGCTCCGAAAAAAGCTCCGGCGAAGAAAAAAGCCGCCGCTGCTCCGAAAACCAAAGCTCCGGCAAAAACCAAGGCTAAACCAGCTACCAAAGCCAAGCCGGCTGCCAAGGCTAAACCAGCCGCCAAACCCAAGCCGGCTGCAAAAGCTAAGCCTGCAGCCAAATCAAAAGCGGCGGCTCCTGCAAAGAAAAAGGCAGCTGCGAAGCCGAAGACGCCGACCAAGCCGGCTGCTAAAGCTGCTCGGACATCAACCAGAACAACTCCGGGGAAGAAAACCGCAGCTCCCAAACCGGCGGCAAAGAAAGCTCCGGCGAAGAAAGCTCCGGTAAAGAAAGCTCCGGCCAAAAAAGCAGCAACACCGGCGAAGAAAACAGCCGCGCCGAAGAGATCCGGAGCTGCAAGGAAAGCTAAGAAGTGATTGTTTGTTCGACGATGTAATGTGGTTGCTTTTAGGCATTAGTTGTAAAGTTTAAGATGATGAATTCATGGAAATTTATAGAGTTTGGATCTTAATGTCAAGTTTCCATATAAATTCTGGTTGATAGATCCCCCAACTGCTTGTTGTAAGGGTAATTAGGAGTTCTTTTTTCTTGTTTAAATCATTGAGAATCAATAGTTTCAGATTTCAAATATGGAACCAGTTTCTGCAGAATTTAATTATTTCAATTGCATATTGAATCGATTGTTCATATGCTTTTCATGTTTGTTTGACCGTGTTGTTTGGTCACGGAGACGCGTGTGAGATTTAATCTTCGCAATTGTATATTGAATCGATTTGTTCATAACTTTTTTTTCTTCCCATTATCTCCTTTTTTTTTTTTCGTCATTTCCTCTCGTACTCATAAATGGTCAGTTAAAAAAAATAAAAGCTACTGTAAAAAATACGACAGCTGCTGTTAATAAATAAATACTGTAAATAATAGAGTGAACTGTACTTTACGTTCTTGAGTTTTGATCAAAATAACACTTTAGATATAATAATCAAACTTTTAACACCTTATGTCACCTAAGATGCAATTTCTTAACAGTTTACATCCATCGCAAAAATTACGTCAAAGGGTTCCCTAAAAAAATAGCACATAATGACACAAAAGTGATACTAGGCAATTTTGCTCGGCCTAAATAGTTCTATACTAATTCGTGATACCTTATAAAAATTAACTAGCCATCTAAAAAATTTCGTTTTTTACCAACCTTGAATACCAAACATAGCTAAAGTCGACGCGAACCTAAGTAAGTGTTAACTCGATCAATTGAACTCGATCTAATTATATACGCCAGCTCCAAGTTTTTAAATGGTTTGACAAGTGAATACATTTTCAGAAATTTGTGTTAACGAATAATGTGATTATCATAGATTATAAAATAAGTGCAAATTTTTCTTTGGTTTTGTTTCGTACTCTAACTTACTAGGTAGTTGCCATACGCAGAAATTCATTCGAATATTAACTGCCGACTTTTTCTTGGCTTTTACTATAATTTTACCAAACGACATTTGGGTAAGGAACGTAAACTGTTATAGAATTGCTTCTCAGGTGGCGTAAACTGTTAAAAGTTTAATTTTGGTACGTAAAGTGTTATTTTGACCAAACCTCAAGGATGTAAACTGCATTTTACTCTAAATAATACTATGACAGTTGGTAAGGAATTGATTAATTCTACCAAATGACAATCTTGTTGTCAATAAATTCGCATTCGACGTTCACTTTATTGTAATTATGATGTTCAATATGAAATCTCGTTTTGTTGATATAAAAAAATCGATTATTCTTATTCTGTTTATTTTTTGGTCGCACAATTTGTTCAACCATGATTTAATTAAACAAGAGTGAAAAGTGTACTTACAAAAACGAGGAGTTTTGAAAACTTAGTCTAACGATTTAAGCTCCCATCCATTAATATGGAGGTTGGGGATTCAAATCCGTCTGGTGGCGGTTTTGAACGACATCAAGTAATGGATCAACTCCGAATTTAATCGGGTTTGATTTTGATGGGTGAAGGTTTACCCACTCCACGAAGTTTCTGCGCATTTGTTGTTGTAGTGGACTGTCATGAAGGTCGAGTAGTCGACCTTGCTTACAGCCTCGAAAGTGAGGAATAAACTTAAGAAATAAATGTCGTTAAAAAAAACAATACCGAGTAATGTTCGTGTTACAACTATATGCCCACTCACTTATACCGAGACATTTTGCATCTATATAGTTTTCAAGATGACAACAAACTAAACCAAGTTTTAAAAAAAATAATAGAACGTATAGGTCTATACGTCCACCGTCCTTTCGGTTCGCTCTGATTCGAGACTTGTGCCATGTTGTTGCTTCCTTTTATCAATACCTAATAATCGATGGCGATGTTCCCACTGGTACCAAAGGCCCATTTTGGCAACTACTTTCTCTTTAGAGGAAATTACAAAAAAAGAGAATGAAATTGGTATCCTATATCAAATTAAGAAGCCATTTGCAACTTTAAATAAAAACAAAAGGTGGTTCCTTTAAACTTTTTGATTGGATAAAACTAAAATGAATTATAAGAACAAGTATGAAATTTTTTAGTGGTTGAGTGAGCCCGATAATTTTTTATCGATCAGATGAGGAGCGTATATATGGTTTTAGGTTTATAAAACTGTCCAAGTCTCTTTGCCTCTCAAGTTTCACATATGAAACATTCCGAAATTCATTTTTACAATGAATTTTAATGAAGCAAAAATAATGACTATTATGACAAAATAAACTAACAAAAAATACACTTCGCATTTGCCTTTCTTAATGACTGTTAAGTCTTATTACACCAAAATATCAAACATCGTTATGTTCTTTTTGTTGCTTGCCATTTAGAACTATTGTTTGAAGATATCAAGATTTTCACGACCATACACATGATCATTCACATATATATTGTGTTTAATACGAAATCGAAATCATTTTAGCTAAAGAACTTTGAAAAACGTATAAATATTTATGCTTAGATTACATATTGAGTCTATTGACTAGCCTTTGTAAATTAAACTTTTAATAAATTAAATGTTTCGTAAATTCATTGAGAATTCATTCAAGGACAGCCAAAAGGAGATAAAGTGCACGAATTTAAACATTGTTTTTTGACATGAAATCAACTACCAAGTCGCCTGCCATTCTGTTATTAAATGTTTAAGATTGTCAAATAACTTTTAAAGCAAAGTAATTTTACAACTAATAACATCACACTTATTTGTGCATTTTGAAGGACATTTATCTTGGGGCCCTTGAGATGGTTTCCATCGTAGGAGATTGCATCTAGGTGTGTTACCCTGTTAAAAATCGTAATTACTCTTTGGATGGTTATGGTCTGAATCGGGGATTCATGTTAAGAGTTAAAGATGAACAAGTAGAATCCGAAGTAGAAGAAGATAAGATAGAAAACGAACATTTATAAGCCTCAAATAT
This sequence comes from Stevia rebaudiana, assembly GCA_009936405.2. Taxonomy (NCBI): domain Eukaryota; kingdom Viridiplantae; phylum Streptophyta; class Magnoliopsida; order Asterales; family Asteraceae; genus Stevia; species Stevia rebaudiana. The sequence continues at coordinate 852,204 of WOUH02000012.1, forward strand.
ATACCAGAATTAATCATCGGAATATAAAAGGTTTTTTATCATGACACGTTTAAACGAATATTGAACTAGAACATGACTCAATTAATTAGACATGTGATTTTCTTGAACACTAAAACAAACATGTACAAAATATTTTAAGATAATTAAATGACCAACATATTTAACACGATTAAATATAGGCAGTTTAATAACATGTCTTTTTGAACAAATTTAATAACATGTCTGGCACTGCAAACACGTCAAATACTATTAAATGTAAATTGTCCAGCAAATTTGTCTCAAGTGGTAATAGTCACCTTTCAATGTGGAGGTAATTAGTTCGAATCTCAGATTGGTAGTTTAAATGAACACCAGGTGAAGGACCAACCTGAGATTTATCCCGGGTTCGGTTCCGATGGGGGGCGATAGTTTACCTATTCCACGGGGTTTTCGCACCTAGGGGGCTGTCTGTTTCACCGCTGCCCGGTGAGTCCGGTTCAGACAACATACATGGTACGTGAAAACAATGCCGTTAAAAAAACTATTAGATGTAAGTAGTTCAATAACACAATTTTTTATTGAACGACAAACTCATAAACTCACTAATCTAGTTCTAAATTTTACACCAAATTGTCCTCAATGGGACATGTACCTACACCACTAGGGACTAACTCACTTTAACCAACACAATTGTACCATTGGACTATAAACCTTTTGGCAATTCAATAATTCAAATGACTTGACACTTTCAACATTATTGATTATTAAAACATATTGACATGATAAAACTTTTTATCAGAAATTACAATCTATATTTAACTATCTATAAAAGCTGTAAAACTACATTGTTTGACAAAAGAATCAAAACATTTTGTGTTGATCTATTAACCTATTTAACATGATACGTTTAAGTGTTATTCATCACATTAACGAGTTAAACCCGTTTGTTAAACTTCAATTGTGCCATTAAGATGTCGAGTTACATATGACTTGTACCGGTTTACTGAAACACAAAACATTTAACTTTCTATCAAATCATGTTATAATTAATGCAAAATAATTTTTGAGTTTGAAAGTTGAAAAGTATAAGGGCAAATCGAATATTATCACAATATAAGGGTCTGTAGAGCCATTATTGAAAGATGAATCCTCTTTTTATCTCTGTAGAAGTCCTCGATCTTTCAAATCACACAATCAGCATCCGTTTCGCTATAAACCCTAGTAAGTTCACTTCAATTACTTACGATTTCTCTCTTTTAAAAGCATTATTGCAGATTATATCCGTTTCGCAGGACGATTGTTCCTTTTTTCACTATTCTTGATGGATCTGTTTTCAATTCGGTCTCTTTTGTTAGCTTGTTGATCATCTTATTTGGGATTCGATTCAGTGCGTGTTTATTTTGCGCCATAGGCTTTAATTTGCTAGATTTGAGCTTCGAAATCATGAGTTTTTGTTAAATTGATAACCTGTGTTGATTGTGGACATTTAGTGGTTTGGTTGTTGAGTTTTCTTTGTAATTCTGGGAGGATATCAATGAAGATATGTTATTGCTTTCTCCCTTTTATAGAAATGAGATTTAACTTGATTTTCTTGTTGGCAACATTATTAGTCATATTTAAACTTTCTTTTTTGGAAGACTCGGATATGTATATTCCTGAATCATGATTATCATTTTATATAATTTAAGCATAATTAAATTATCAGTTCTAACTGTCAAACCACAAACCCACTTAATTAGACTGGTTTGGTTTTCATTTCTCAAACGTGTAGTTAGCAGTTCGGTCCAAAATTTATTTCCAATTAGCAGTTTCCTTTACTTTGGTTTCTGCTTCCTTAATCCTTTTTGCAGCTTAATTGGCAGTTGTAATGAGAATTCTAAGTTGTTATTTGGCAATGAATATACAGTCAAAGTGATCTTTTTTGTTAAATTTTATAGAAAATGGCAGAAGAAAACTTTGATGAACAAGAGACTGAAGTGATGCCTGAAAACTCTGTTCCTGTGGAAGTTCAAGTGTTTGAGAATGAACAAACTGATGCAGCAGTTGAACATCAAATAACAGAAAATGAAAATGAAAACGAAAACGAAAATAATTCTGTTGAAGTCCCGATAGAAAAACGCTGGCCTGGATGGCCAGGAGAAAATGTTTTTAGAATATTGGTCCCCGTGCAAAAAGTTGGTAGCATAATTGGTCGCAAGGGAGAATACATAAAGAAAACTTGTGAAGAAACAAAAGCGCGCATTAAGATTCTTGATGGTCCTCCTGGTACTATGGAAAGATGCGTAAGTTTTTTCTTTCATAAATTAATAACAAACTTTCACATTTTATAACTGCAAAAACCACTCAAGATTTAGTTTTTTTTGTTTTTTTGTTTTTTGTTTTGTTTTGTTTTGATTTATTTTCCACAATTGTCTGTTACTTTAAGTTAGACTAGAAAAAAGATCACTAAATGGTTTTGTAACTGTTATATTTAAGTCACTTTGTTTTAACCAATAACGAAGAATATAACAGCGATGGAGCAATTTTGCAAAATCGAGTCTTGTTTGTAGTTGAAAAAAGTTTGAGCGACGTTCATATAACCGTAATAGTAATGAAACTTGGTTTCTTTTAGGTGACATTTTCCCAACAGGTAGTAAGTTTCAAAATTGTTACTATCAGTAATTAATAATCAGTTTCAGCATGTTTAGTGAAGTTTTATTATGATGTATTTGTGGTCTATAGAGGTTATTGTGGGGTAGCTGCAAAGCATCATTGATCTATATAGGTCACATGAGTATATGGAATTGAATTGAAAATCACCATACTAAAACTATGCACATGAAGAAGAAACACTATGCATATTGGTGTTTTATATCAAAATATACTTAAACTCACAAGAATGCTGTCATGCTGGATTAATTGTTCTTAATGACTTAATTAAATACCAAAACTTAAGAGTTAGCGTTGTTTTAATGAGATTTTTGACATTTTTATCAGAATGCCACATATCTTAAAATATTTTGGTCAACAATATGTATAGATAAATATTGGGGTGTTCATGGTCTGGTTTTGACAAATTTTAGGTTAAACAGTGAGTTGATTATCGTAAACTGAAACAGGCTGTTAGAATTAAAATTGAATCAAGCCAAACTAAACCCAACCACTACTAACAATTAAATATCAATCTTGTAAACAAATATTAATTAGGCAAACTAGAACTTATAGGCACATTCAAATGTGTAAACTTTTTTTGTTTGATTCAAATGAGACTTTCTTTATTTGAATAAATCAAAACAAAACTAGTAGTTAAGGTGTATAAGTCTAAAACATTGAATGTATAAAGAATTAGGGGCTGTTTGGCAACTTCTGAATGGTAAGTGCTGAACTAGTAACTAGTAAGAGGTCTGAATCAATAAGTGCTGAACCAGTAAGAAGTCTGAAGTTTGAACCATTAAGAGCCAATATAATGCTTAAAAATCAGAGGCAAATGTCTAGCCAATTCAAATAAGAGGTCTTAACCATTCAGACTTAGTATAATGCTTAACCATTCAGAGGCAAATGTCTGAATCATTCAGACCTCTGCTTGCGAAACAAACAATCTGAACCATTAACCATTAAGAGGTCTGAACCATTAAGAGCCCTATTAAGAGATAAACAAAGAACCCCTTATAGTTTCCAGCATGATTGATGGATGTGTAACTTATAAATAATATTGTAGCAAAGAATGCATCAAAACAAATGTCGACAGCTCATTAGTTATAAGCTCTTATGATCTTAAAATAATTATATTAATATAAAGGTTTCAGTATAATGCAAACAAAGTATATAATATGAGACCAGTGAAATTATAAAAATAACATAATTCTACCAAAGAAGTTTGTTGTATCAGCATGACTTAGATGAATATGTGCAGGTTTTCTCAATTATGAGGCAACATTTGTAAATTTGTCTCAATTAGAAGGGCCAAAGATTCAGATTCAAGTGATTGACAATTGGCGGACTTCGGTACCAACAACCTCTTACATTATCTGGTAAATTCAGAACTGGTTGGTTGATACCTTGCCACACAAATAATAAAAAAGCTCAAAAAGAGGATGCTATCTACAAAAAATAATACTGAAATAAAGAATAAAAAATGTTTAACATAGTTGAAGAAATGAGAATATCTTAAAGCTGATGCTTTTAATTTATGAAAATTAATAAAAAACAATTGGCTATGTGTTTTAGCCCTTCATATATGGGATTTAAGAGCAAACACTTGCATTTTAAGCACAATCTGAAACAATGAGGTTCACGTAACTACAAAACAGAGATAAATCAAAGAAATGAATCATTTGGATTTTATTCAAAATATATCTAGCTTCTAATAGTCGCATATTAGGATCAATCATGGTGTTATATAAAATGAAGTTCTTCACCAATATTTCATTTTATTAGTTTGCTCTAGTCTGGAAATTAGGCACAAAAAAGTTAATTAGCAAAAAGTAGGATGTTTCTAGAAAGTTGAACCTAAATTTAAGCTTTGTTGACTTTTGGTCAACCTTTAAGTGCTCGCTTAATTATGAAGTAATGTTATCTTATAATGATGACATGGGTTTTGCTGTTATTATATTTTGGTTTAATGGTTTGATGATGTTTCATAAAAAAAACTTATCAGTCAAATGTGACTGTGGTAATTAGATTTGTGATTGTTAAATAGGTTTTGATATCTGCAAAGGAAGAACCCGATCTTGGTATTCCTCCTGCAATGGACGGTTTACTGAAAGTTCACCAAAGAATACTTGATGCTGATGCTGATTCCATACGTGCTGGCGGCCCGATTTGCACGAGGCTGCTTTTGGCGGCAACCCAAGCGGGAAACTTGATCGGGAAGCAAGGTGCCACCATTAAAACCATTCAGGATTCCTCAAACTGCGTGCTTCGTGTACTTGGTGAAGGTTTGTTGAAAACTTTATTATTTTTCATGATTTTACTTTATTTCAATTTTTTTAGTAAAGTACTATTTTGGTCCCTGGTTATATTCCATATTTGCCACTCTGATCCCTACATTATGTTTCTTGTCAGTTTGGTCTCATGTTTTATAATTTGGTGCGAATTTCGTTCTTCCGGCGCACTAGATGTGGCAAATATTATAGCTAGTGACCAAAATGGCAAGAAACATAACGTAGGGATCAAAGTGGCAAATATGGAATATAATCATGGACCAAAATGGCACTTTACTCTCTTTTTCATGATTTTACTTTGTTTTATTAATTGTTTTTCTTTTTTTAATGTGTTTATGCAGAGAATCTGCCAATTTTTGCTCTACCTGATGACAGTGTTGTGGAGGTACAAGGAGAATCTACAGGTGTACACAAGGCTGTTGAATTGATCGCCACTCATTTAAGAAAGTTTTTGGTTGATCGCAGTGTTATTGGGATATTTGAGAAACAAGTAAGTCTGCAATTTTTTTTTTGATATAGAGAAGAGTAAAGTACCATTTTGGTCCCTGATTATATTCCATAATTGTCACTTTGATCCCTAAGTAAATTTTCTCGCCATTTTGGTCTCTGGTTTTGTAATTTGGTACCATTTTCGTCCCTGGTTATATTCCATATATGCCACATCTGGTGTGAAGGAAAGATGAAATTGACACCAAATTACAAAACCAGGGACCAAAATGACAAATAATTTACATAGGGATCAAAGTGGCAAATATGAAATGTAATTAGGGACCAAAATAGCACATTTTTCTATTTAGAGAATGATTGTCTCATTTACTGAGTTTTTTTTAATATAATGTTTATCTTTGACAGATGCAAATGCCAAACCCGAGGCTAAACCAAGAGATGGCGGCTCCACAACCTTGGGCACCACCACCTCAAAATTTTGGTATGAATGCAGGCGGTTTTCGACCCAATCAGTTTATGCCACATCAGCATCAGTTTGACAACCTATATCCACCACCAATGGATAAACAGCGTCAAGCTCCACCTTCATTTGGCAGAGATCCGCCTGTCGGACCACCTCCCACCACCACCATACAACCACAACCCTCACTCGTCACCAAGGTGCTAATTCTTTCTTTAATTTATTTTTATTTATTTATAATTTTTTACCTTCTGAACAAATCCTGATTAATTTCAATCTTGTTTTTTGTGATTGGTTAGTGAGATTATAATTCGAAAATTTTTTTTAATAAACTGTAGTTTTCGTCCCTAAGGTTTGTCACTCTTAACAGTTTCAGCCCACCATTAACAGTTTTTGTCCCTGAAGCTTCAAATCCTAGCAGTTTTCGTCCCTCGTTTAAAGCCCTTTCAAAATTTTGTTAAGACATGCCCCTCACATGAGGGGCGTTTTGGTCAAATTTTTCAGTGTAACTCATCAGAACAAGTACGTTTTCTGGTTAACTCATCAGGAATCGTTTACAAGGCTTAAACAAGGAAAATTGACATAGGGGCATGTGTGTGTGTGTGTGTGTAATGCGATTTTAAATGAGGGACTAAAACTGTTAAGTATGACAAACCTCAGGGACGAAAACTACAGTTTACTAATTTTTTTGAACTAACTCGCTGCGTGTTGTATAATCTTCATTATTTCTAGAATTTACCCTGAATGGAGTTCATAATTATGTAGCTACTTCTAACTTTTAAAATTTGAATCCATTATAGATATTTGTTTAAATTTCATTCTGTTATCAGACCCTTACACACATCGGAGTAATTATTTGCAATTATTGATGAATAGGTGTCGCAAAACATGCAAGTACCTCTAACATACGCAGATGCTGTTATCGGGACATCAGGAACCAATATAAGTTATATTAGACGCGCAAGTGGTGCGACAATTGCTATTCAGGAATCACGCGGGAATCCTGATGAAATGACAGTTGAGATAAATGGATCAGCTTCACAAGTTCAAACTGCTCAACAGTTAATACAGGTATCCTCTTCTGTAAAAACCCTTAGTACCCATGATCATGATTATAATTTTTTTATTTTTTTTAATTTATTTGAATTATTTTGATTAATACAATTCAGTTACTTTCTGCAAACCACATGGACCGTATGATTAATTAACTCTAAAATACCTTTTTTCCTGCTGTCATGTAGAAACTATTAAAACAATTTATAACATCTGAATAAAGGAGTAATTTACTCATTTTGTTTTTTGTATCTGAATAAAGGAGTAATTTATAAATTGACTACATAGGATGTTGAAAAAGACCAAACTACTCTTCATCTGATTTCATTTAACTTTCTAATCAGTTAATTTTAACTGGGTTTAGAGTCAAAGGACGTGACATGTAAGAGTTGTTAACGAAAACTGAAATTATGTAATTATGTATAAACATAAAGGAGTAATTTACTCATTTTGTTTTTGTATTTGATATTTTTACATTTGATCTCTTTTTTTGATTCAGAATTTCATTGCTGATGCGGCAACTGCCGCCCAGAATCCAACGGGCCCGCCTGCTAGCCAGGCGTATAACCCATACCCGGGTCAAGCTCCGACCTACCCGACTCAACCCGCCCCACCCGGTCATGCACCTGCGGCTACTGGGGACTACGGTAACACCGTGTATGGAGGCAATTATGGTTACTAAAAGACATGTTTAGTCTCAAAATCTGCACATGAAATTTGGCAAGATATTTGAGGTAGAAATATTTGGATAAAAAGAACTTGATTCAGTTTATGATGTGTGGTTGTAACTTTTAATTATACACTGATTCGTGTTGTACTCGTTTTTTAATTCGGTTTTAGATTTTATGTGATGTGTGGTTTTAAACTATTCACTGATTAGTGTGATTTAAATATCGATTAGTGGGATTAGATTATCAAAGCATTCCTGTATCAACATCGAAACTTGATAAGAGTGACACTTATAAATTGTAATGGTGGTCGAAGTTGCATAATGCAGATTTTGTGTAGGTGAGTGGTCGCAAGTCGTATTTGATTAGTGATGAAATTCAGGCTTTAATCTTAATTAATTTAATAAATTTTGTGGACCAAACGTATTGAGAGAGAATTCAGATTTTGAGTTCACTGAGTTATTATGTAAACAAATTAAAACCGAGTCTCTATGGAACCGTTTGGTTTGTGGAATACTATAGAATACAAAAACTCACACTTTTAATGCAATTCACACTCCTTAATACTTGATTATATTGTAAACATTCCATAATGTTTAGAGATCCCCAAAACACCCTTATATAACCAAAAGACAACAATATTAGTATCATCTTGTGAACAATACAGCTTTGAAACAGAAACATATATCAAAATCATAGACACCATATATCATCTTCTTGTATTCAATTAATTGATGAATTAGTGTTGGTTTTTATACTTTGTTTATGTAATATTGAGTCTATGGTTGGATGACATAATATTGTTCAATGGTACTTGTCCACCATTTTATGCCACCTCAACACAACTCCACCACCCTCATTCATCATGCACCCCATCCTTAAACCTATCACCTATGTTATAACCATCATTTTCCGTTCACTTTATAATTAGTTTTTTTAATACAAATAATATTTATTAATTTTGAAATAGCTAACACTAAATAAAAATGATATAAATACAATATTAGTTAAAAGATTTCACTGACAATAAAAAAACTATTACATAATAATAAGAAACATCACGATCAAATGTGCATAATAAAAAATGAAAACTTAGATTTTACGTAATTTATTTTGAGTACAACCGCGTTTCCAAACTTTGTTTTTTGTAAACACTGTGAGAACCAAAGTGTTATTATAAATAACAAACTGCTGCCACTAAAAATTATGTTTTATATACAAATATAACATTGTGAAAATATTACAATAGCACCTTGTAATTTATACTATCACTTTGGAACTTATAATTTGTAAAATAACATTTATAAATGACAAAGTGCTACTATTAAAAGTTATGTTTTATATACAAACACAACATTGTGCTACTATCACTTTGAATATCACAATTTAAAAAAAAAACAAAGAAAATATTATGATAACACTTTGTTATTTATAATAAACACTTTGGTTCTCACAGTTTTTACGAAAAACATGGTTGTATGGAAACTGTCCAAACACGTGTCAAATCTGTTTAAGAGAAAAATATAATTTCTTCAAATACAATTAGTGTTTTTATTAAAACTTAACGAGTTTATATTAAAAAATTATTCTTATGAAAACACGCGTGTCACATGCTATTGTTAGTTGAGGAACGCTTCATGAACGGGAGCAATTTTGTGGGGCCACCACCACCAGCGTCATGTTCTGCTCGATACATCAACACGGTATTTCTATTTGGCACCGCAAGCCACATCATCTCTCCTCCTCTTAGTATAGAGGCACCACTCTCCTCCTCGAATAAGACACCACTAAGAACTCTTCGCAACGCTCAACGACAACATATACTACAAACATCCTAATCATCATGCCACCTCAACTTTTTACTCATCATTTTCAAATACACATTTTACCCCAAACACTAATCTACCCATCCTCCCCATATGCACCCAATTTATATTAATTTAATATTCTAGTGAGTGAGGAGAAAAAGAAAAAAATTAGTGGGGCCCACAGAAACTATAAGTGCAGCATCCTTAGATAAGGATTTTTCCCCTAAGTGCACCCTCCTCCAACGCGGTTTGTCCGAAGGACACCCACCACATCATCACATGCATCCTCAAGAATTATGCGTTGGAGGCGGTCTAACCCCTTTTCATATTTTGTCATACACACATGACATGAGATGATATAACTAATAAGTAATCATCTTAGTTCTAATTTATTTATTTATTATTTCTCTTTTGAATCTAAAATTCAGTTGGATTCAACGGTCCAATGGTTTTTGTACCAAAAAAACAAAACAGACCTTCAAATTCATATCATCTACCCCTAATTTATCTCCGATTTTTCATACAATCGATCTCCGGTAAACTTCATCGTCATCCATCAATCTCCATTATCAATCACATTTCATTTTCGCTCAACAATCTCAATCGATTCATAATGTTTTACAGGTTAATATGATCACGTGAAACGAAGAATTTCACAATCAGAGTTAGAGTTTGGTTTCACTTCGCATCGTAAGTTTCAGTTTTGATCTTTACGTTCCACATGCAGTTTTGTGTTCTTAAATTTTGTGTTTTAAACGATTTGCAGCTTCAGAATCCAAAATTTGGGATCTGATGATCACATTTGGGGCAATTTTGCTCTTTAGATATACGAGCAAATCAAGCACTGAGTTTTAATAATTTAACGTCCTCGGTTTGTTATACGCCATTTTAACAATGGTTGCAACCAAAGGGATAATGGATCATGTGTTTATGGCCGCCTGCGAATGGTTTTTGATGTTTTGGATGTTTGTTGAAGCCGCATTGGCGTATTCGCTTACAAAATTTGCTAAATACTGCCAGTTACAGATTCCATGTTTCTTCTGCACGAGATTTGATAATTTTTTTGGGAATGAAGAATCTAGATCTTATTCTTATTTGTTTTGCAATAAGCATTGCATAGACGTCTCATATTTGATATATTGTAATCTTCACGATGAGCTCGCAGATGCACGCGATATGTGTGAAGATTGTTCAAATTCAGCAAATGTACAAACACGGTCTAATTTGGAATGTTACAGGTATCAAAGATCATACATGAATAAGAATTTTGTCTCTGATCCTTGTTCTTGCTGTAAAAGTCAATGGAAAGAAAAGTCTACCAACCAACAACCGGTTTGGTCAAATGTTATCGGGTCAAGGTCGTCTAAAGCTACTACGAAACCGCCTTTACCTCGCGTCGGTAGACATGGTAGGTCAAAGCGGTTGAAAAACAAAGTCAAACATCGTCACAGGAATGAATTATCTAATGTTGGACAATATTCTGGAGTCAAATTTACTTCTGATTCAGAGTTTGACTTTGTTTATTCTGATAGTGATGATGGTGGTTACAAAGTAATCGGAATAACTGGAAGAAATTTGAAGAATGATACAAATGGTGTTAATCAGTTGAAGATTCTTGGTAGACATTCCCATAGTACCCCTGATCTCAGATCTGCATTTATTCTTGAAGCACAACTTAATGAACATTCTAGAAGAAATTCAAGAACGCGTGCTGCATCTTTGACACCTGATTGTCTACTTAGGTGTAATTTAGCAGATTTGAGTAATAAAACGACTCCAGAATTTGACCCGTTAAGAATTGGGAAAAACAAGAACCATAGAACACATGGATCATTAGATGGTTCAAGTAGCAATTATGGTAGTCAAAACAGATACAATATTTTTTCAAAAAATTCATTTAGTGCTGCTGATTTGGGGTCTGCGATTCGTTTAGAAATGCAAAATAACAATAGTTCACGAAAACGTTCTGCATCTTTAACACCAAGTTTTTTATTTGATCCGGGTTATGGAGAAGTGAAAAAAGTTCCTCAAAAGGTGAAGAAAAATAAGAAAGTTAACGCGTATGGATATTTAGATGATTCTGTTGTGTCACGTAAAACGGGTAATCATATTCATAACCGAAGCAGGATTCCCCGAAGGCATTCGTATAGTGTTCTTCAACTCGGTGGTGATATTCTTCTAAATATGCCAACTGATGAAACCCAAAACGTTTCGTTTGGTGGCGGTTTTGAAGATTATAATAACTCAATGCAATTATCACAAAAAGATGATCAAGATTACTTACCATTACCATTGGCTTTTATAAACAAACATCAAGGATATGGATTTTTAGATGATTCTATTGTCACACGTAATTCGGGTTTTCATTATCAAAACACAACTCCTCGAAGGCATTCGCATAGTTTTTTTGATTTTGGAAGTGAAATTCTTCTCAATATGCCGATTAATGAAACTTTTACAAATACTTCTGCATCATTTGGTGCACCTAAAGATTCTAATTTGGAACAAAAAATGAAGCCTAATCGTTCTGCTGATTTTTCACAAAATTCTCGTCGAAAAAACAAAAAAAATAAAAGGAAATTCGGGTCTTCGAACAAAACTAGCGGGTATGAATCTTTGGATGATTTGATTGTTTCACTTAACGCGGGTAATAATGATAAAAACAAAGATCCAAGAAGACATTCTTATAGTACTTTTGAACTCGGTTATGAACTTCCATCGAATATGCAACCAATCGATACAAGTTTAATATCCGTTACACGAAATGGTGATGTTAATAATCATGGTTTTATTGAACCAAAAGATTTGAGACTCCAAACAAGGGATGATTCTTCTTATTTAACCATGGTTTTAAACAAGAATAAAGGTTATGGATTTATCGATGATTCGGTTGTTTCTTTTAAAACGGGTATTCATGATCGAAACAATGATCCGAGAAGACATTCTTATAGTGCATTTGAGCTCGGTTGCGAGTTATTAAACGCGCAACCGATTGATAAAAGTTCTTCAAATAAATCAAGATCTCAAACAAAGCAAAATCCTTGTCATTCAATCATGTTTTTAAACAAGAATCAAAGTTATGGATTTATTGATGATTCGGTTTTTTCGTTTAAAACGGGTATTCATGAAAGAAACAATGATCCAAGAAGACATTCTTATAGTGCTTTTGAACTCGGATGTGAATTATTAAATTCACAACCTATTATTGATAAAAGTTTAACAAATGTTGCTAATAATAATTATGGTTTTGAAGAACCTAACAATTTCGGATTCCAAACGGGTCATCATTATCCATCTCATTCAATCATGTTTTTGAACAAGAATCAAGGGTATGGATTCTTGGATGATTCTGTTGTGACACATAATACGCGTATAGATCATCATCATCATCATCACAAAATTCCAAGAAGACATTCTTATAGCATTTTACAACTTGGTGGTGATATTCTTCTAAACATGCCAATGGATGAAGGTTTAACAAATCATTCATACAACTCATCCGGTCAAACTTCAGGAGACCAACAAAAGTCAAACTTCCACGACGATAAGAAATCGTTACCTCAAACGGGTTTGGTTAACAGATTCATTCCATCACATGATGTTTTAAGTGATTTATCGATAGACAAGTCAAAATGGCATGGTTCGTTTGATGATTATTTGATCTTACGCAGCATGAGTGGTCAAAGTCAAAGTCAACACAGTATTCCTCGAAGGCATTCGCATAGCGCGCTTGACTTGGGTCGCGCGCTTTTATTAGAGATTAATCTTGAAAACAGTTTAAAGAACTTGAATTCATCTTTGGACCCAAACGGGTCAACCGAACATGGTTATGAAGAACATAACCGCGGTCATCATCATAAAGCGAAAAGAAACAAGAACCATTTGCCACCACCGTGTCCTACGGTCCCAACGGGTTCATCATCTGATTTCAGAAATGGTTTGTTCACAGTTTCGTTAAATAAATCAGGTAATCATAATCGAAACTTTGATAGTAATCCTAGAAGACATTCGTATAGCGCTTTTGAGCTCGGATGCGCGCTTTTGATGAATATGCCACGCGATGCAAGTTCAACGCGTCGATCTGCATCTGTGACACCAAAGATCCAAACAGTCAACGAAAGTCAACATCCGAAATTCAAGAAAGATAAACAGGCATTAGTGGGAAGTGATTTTTCCACCACTTTGTTAAATAATAAACTTGATGGATATAGATCTTTTGATGAATCAAATAACAGAGATGATCGGAAACGATTCGATAATCTGAAAAGAAATTACTATAGTGTTTCTGATCTAACATCTCCGGTTGTTATGCAAATGAATCTTGATGAAAGTTTGACCAAAAAGTCAGCATCTTTGACTCCAGATTGTTCAATTGGTCAAGAATTTGGAGAATTAAAATCGTTTAAATTCCAATCGGGATCATCTTCTCTTCCAAAACGCAAGAAAAATACGCGTTTAAAAGCAAAAAGAGGCAAGCGTTCGAAAGCAAGAAGACGCAAGAAACCGTTACGTAAAGCAAATAACTTTAAGCTCAAAAGTTCATCAACTAATGCTGCAAGTGATGTGTCATATGAATCTTTTGATGATTCTGATGCATATGAATCTTTTGATGATTCTGATACATATCAGTCTCCAACTGATAGTCAAGACAGATATAATATATTTTCAAGAAATGCGCAAAGTGCGTCTGATTTAGTATCTTTAGCAGAAATGCATACCGATGACAGATCAAGAAACCGATCTAAATCATTAACACCAAATTGTTCTAATTATTGTGATTCTGTCGATCCAGTTCAGTTTCTTGTTACAAAATCTGAAGAAAAGAAAATTCCAGAAGTTGATAAATATAAGAAACAATTTCCCACAAAAGAAATGGATTCATCCAGTACAATTAGACCCGATTTGTGTCCTAATTGTGTAGATAAATTTGATTTGAGATCATTAGATGGAAGTATCGTGAGTGAAATTGATTATGATAACGGTATTGCAAAAGTGAAACAACAAGCAGAAGATGATGTCAGATGCATGCGATTATTACAATCCGAATTAGAAGCCGAACGAAACGCTGCAACTGTTGCTGCAAATCACGCGATGAATATGATCACGCGATTACAACAAGAAAAAGCATCTCTTCAAATGGAAGCTTTACAATATTTAAGAATGATGGAAGAACAAGCAGAGTATGATATGGAAGCTTTACAAAAAGCGAACGAATTAGTTGAAGAAAAAGAAAACGAAATTCAAGATTTGTTGAATGAATTGGAGGAATACAGATCCAAATATGGCGATGAATCGAAGAACAATATTAAAAGTTTTGACGATGAAAAAAGTTACATTTTAGAATCATTATCGACGTTAGAGAAGAAGATTAATCAGTTGTCTAATAATGTTCATGATCAATCTCAAGAAAATGAAAAACATGATGAGTTTATAAAACTTGAAAATGAAATTTTCGATATGAAAAAGAAAATGGAAGCATTGCAGGCTGATGTTGATCTTATCAAACATGCTTGTAATACACTTCATGGGAATGAAGGACTTGAATTTATTCAAGAAATTGCTCATCAGTTACAAGATTTGAGAAAGATTATGTTTGATAAAAGATTAATTTCGAGCAATTGAGTATTCATCCTTCAATAAAACCAATGTAAGTGATCTAAATCTATACGCGGTTAAAAAAAGTAATTTTTATCTGTAATAGGTCATTTACTTGTGAATAAGTATGTTTGGGTAATGCTTTATCTCAAACGGGTCAAATTAAAACCAGATAAATGGAAATGGGATTGAAATAGCCTCCTAAATCATTTTCATTCAAAGATTTGCATTACTATTGTAGTAAGATACTTTTTTTCTTTTTGGCACATTAATTATTTATAATATTTTAAATGGGTATAATATTAAGGGCACCTTCCAATTTGATTAATTAATTTGACCCGTTTGTAAATTTTAGAGGTGACAGTTTTGACTCATTTACTTATGAAAATGTAAAAAGTTTATTTTCATTGCACACTCTCTTAAATTGTTTTTATTCAAAATAATATTGTTTTTGTAACAATAACTAGCACATTAATCATTTAAAAAGTTATAAAACTGGTAATAGTATTCGAGGTCAACATGACCCGACCCATAGTAGAATATGGCCCATTTAACTCGTCTGACCCGCCCATCTTGTCACCTGTATTAAAATTCTAACTCTCATGCTGCTTTATAATAAACGATATTTAATTTTATATTTGACATCATCGTATATGGTTACTTGCATGTTGATCCAGTTTCTTGAGCTGATAATGCACATAAGTCGCGTGACTCGCTTCTTGAAAGTTACAACTCGTTTAATTATTAGCAGGTTTATTCTTTCTTTCCAGTTTTTTCTTTCTTTTTTTTTAAACTCTCTTTTATATTATAATTTTCTACTTGATTAGCGTCTGATTTAGTTATTTACATTTTGGTCCAGTTTGCCATTTTGATATCCGCTAGCTTGCGTATGCGTGCAAAACGACTTTCTGCGGTTTGACCCGTTAAATTTTTACAGCTTTTTTATAATCATTTTTGTGAAGTTGAATATGATTACTTGTACATTTGTGGTATCGTAGTTTAGTGGAATTATGCCTTCAGTTTGGCATTATTGTGAACACAAGTAATAAATGATTCATAATTTACAGAATCATGGTTTTGTATTTCATCTCTACATTTCATTTGTCTTTTGTAGCTGAATGCCAAACATTACCTATAGTTGTGAACACAAGTAATAAGTGATAATGTTGTATTTCATATAATATGTAAATGTTGAAAAAGTATAAACTTGTATGGTGGTGGTTGTCATCAACTGATCTTGTAAATATCTTCGATATGTTTGGATCAACGTAAATAGAAAACTCAAGTGTGATGTAATAAATTCTGCATCTGATAAACAGAAAACATAACACGAGTCCATGTACATTTGATGATGATACGCGATGTAATGTTAATACGCAAAGCGTATGACTTCATTTTTAGCTGAGAATAAAGACACATATGCGAGTGAAAGTGGATCCATGTATCATATGGCACAAAACAGTAATATAGTTTGTAGTTAGGTCAGTGAGTTTTGACCTTAGTTGACTTTTGGATGTTATTTTGACATTAGTTGACTTTTTTTAGGTTTGTATAACAATTTGATTCGGATCAAAAGTGCTGCATAAGTGTTTTTGGCTCTTATTAGCATATTGAAGTAACAAAATGGGCGGAATGGGTAACAAGTCAAAACATGTCAACTTGGATTGATTGGATTTTTTTAATGTGTCAACGTATTTTTTCTAAATAAAATCTATTTTTGAATATTATAACTTTGGGGTTGATTTGAGAGGGGAGGGGGGGTTAATGCATTTAAATACAATTTTAACAACTTTTTTTAATTGACCTAAAGCTATTTTTTTCAAAATCTCCCATTTCATCAACCCAAATGAAATTCAAATTATGTAAACGGGTCAACATTGCCACCTCTACCAAAAAAAAAAAAAAAAAAAAAAAACCAGAGAAAAAGGAAGCAAAAACCCAGTAAAAGGAAAGTATTATTTACTTATTTACAAAAGAAAATACTAAGAAGTTCGAAAATAACAAATTTAGTAACTTTTCTTATGTACACATGATAACATGAAGCAAACGTACAATTTCTTAACATGGTAACAGATTTAGTAACTTTTCACATGTTGCAACTTATATCACTAGCAAACTATTTCAGATATAGATTTAACAAATTCATATGAATATGAATCAAGTTTAGAGTCGAATAGTGCACATAACCGTAGTTTTGAAATCCAAAGGTTGTTGAAATGGCGGTTTGGTAATTAAAGTTCTCCATGTCCTGTTTTTCGGATGGTATATTTGTAAATACAAAGATGTGAACTTCTTGTGGCGTCTCAATCTCCGGTTCTCTACTGAACCGGATCCATTGTGAGACGCCATAACATGTAGTTCACCGTTTAACGCAACGAACCCGATTGCTGACTCATCTAATGCTCGTTTTGGTAACGCGGTTTCTTTTAACCACCGGTTTGAAGTCATTTCGTACCTGTAATTACGAAAAAAATCATGTTTAATGTTATAGGACGAGAAATAGGATTTATTTCAATAATGAAAGTTGTCGTTCTAAATGTAGTAGAAGGTAGCAAGTTTGGCGCGTTGACTTATATATATGGGTTGAGATCGGCTAAAAACAAGTACAACAAAGACAATTTAAAAATGACAAGTGATAACTCTAACAAAAACAATTTAAAAATTTTACAACTCTAACAAGCTCCGACTAAACTCTATCAATCAGAGTTCGTTAGAGTTGTCAGATGTCATTTTTAAATTGTTTTTAAGCCACTTCATTGTTTTTATTTGATCCTCGGGTCATGCATCACAAACGGGTCGAATAAAAAACATACCCAACAAAATCCCATCGAGTATTTCAATTTATTCAAGTTAGAATCGAGGTCAAATTGTCCTAAAGCCTCACATACTAAAAAAAGTTAAAAATTCTCATTTATCAAGCTTTTGAACAAATCTTTGAAAGAGAAGTTAAAAATCTTGGTTTAAAAAAGCTTGAGTCGTTGCTCGATGTTTAACATTATAATACATCGCGCTCACGCCTATTTAAACTAAGATGGAAATGAAACAAGAAGCAAAATAAAAAAAAAACCACTTTCTTCCAACTGCCATCAATATGTTACATCAAAACTATAAATCTAACAATTATCATGCTCACACACATCATTTGACCTCAAACAGATCACACATGTAGCAACATAACAAGTTAATACAGCATAACAAGTTAATAATAACAATAT
This sequence comes from Stevia rebaudiana, assembly GCA_009936405.2. Classification (NCBI taxonomy): domain Eukaryota; kingdom Viridiplantae; phylum Streptophyta; class Magnoliopsida; order Asterales; family Asteraceae; genus Stevia; species Stevia rebaudiana. Next base: position 870,351 of record WOUH02000012.1, read on the forward strand.
GCTAGTTCAAAAGGATTCATATATAACTTTAACCAACTTACCTGAATATATCATTCTTATCAAGCATGAAAACTTCAGGAAAACCTCCATTAACATCCTCAACAACTGCAATCTTTCCAAGTTGTCTCCTTTCGCCTTCTTCCCACATATCACCAACCGTCCGCCACTTCCCGCCACCGTCACCGCCACCGTCAAACCGCATCACCACCGCGTCTCTGTAATATTCATCCACTGGAAAAACACCCAAAATGGTCCGAGACTCACCGTATCCACCCATAACCCAAAACTCATTCTCACCATCCCCATTTCCCGCCATAAACCCGACACAACCCGCTCGAAACCGCGGTAACCCGGCTAATGCAACCCACTTGTTTCGCCCGATATCATACATCTCAACAGAGCTTGTTCGACTTCCGGCTGCACCGAACATCGTGTGACGGGACCCACCTCCGGCGACGATGATCCGGTCAGCATTCGGGATGGACCCACAAGCGAAACTCCCGCGAGGTGAAAGCATCGGTGGAAGACAAACCCAATTCTGATCGATGAAATCATACCGGTAAGATGATCGAGATGGTGATGGGCGATCGAGGGGAAATGATCGGGTATCGAAAAGTGATCCACCGAGTACATATATGTGTGAATTATGAGCAACAGATGCGAAATTACAGAGTCCGTATACGTGGGGATTGCAGGGCATTAATGGAAGATTACACCAAGCAAGATTTTGGGGATCGAAGATGTACGGTGTAGAGACTGATGGGTCTTGAGGGAAGATGCAGAGGAGATGAGAAAGTTTTGAAATTGGGATGTGTTTATGGCGGATTGAATGCGAGAATCTTGATGAGAAGAAGTGTTTCCATGATTTGCAGATGGATTTGAGTTTCTGGTGATATGGGTATGGAAGAAATGCGAGAATTAGGGCAGCTAGATCGTATGGGAGACCTGGAATTAGGGTTAGGGTTTGGTTTTGTGGATGTGATTCTGTGAAGGTGGTGAATGAAGATGATGATGACGGTGGGTTAAGAATTTTTGACATGATTTAGGGGAAAGATTGAATTGAATTTGTGAATAATGTATATCTTCGGGTGCAAGAAATTGGGAGAATTTGATGGGTGGTGTAGGAAATAGAAATAAAACGGTAGTCAATACCTAAAAGACGGTTTGCACACGTAATTATGAAAATTGTTTATATATATATTACTCTTTATATATTAAGGAGATGGTTATAATACAAAAGGTAAAAAACGTAAAAAGGATATGAAGGATTTTTAGCCTTTGATCTCATATCAATGGTTAAGATTAAATGTTCCCATTCATAACAAATAAGTAGGAAATAATGCGTAAGAACTTAATAAAAAGGGTAAAAGAGGGAATAACTAATAAATTTGAATTAAATCAACTTCCACCTCTTTTTTATAAATTAAATAATTTTTACATACTTTAATATTTAAAAAAAAAAAAATTACACCATAAAATAGAGGATTTTATTATCTTTAATTTGAGTATAGTATAGATATGGTTTTTTTCGATTTTTTTTAACGTAGTCGGTATTTTTTGTGTTTTGAGTGTTATTTTACCCAGTTAACTTTTTTGTCCTTTTTTTTTTGTTCTTTGGTCCGTTTTTTTCCTTTGGTCCATCATTTTTTTACCAACTTTTTGTTTGTGAATAAATAAGTTTTTTGCATGAGTCCGTATTTTTTTGTCTGTGGTCCGTATTTTTTTGGCTTTGGTCCGTATTTTTTACCCAGTTTGTTCCGTCAAAATAGATAAAAAATGGGTTCGTGTTTTTCTTTACGCTCCTACCCCTCTGAAAATGACACGTGGCACATCCTGGTTCCTTCCTACCTTCTCACGCTTTTTCCCCTTTGTACGTTAACCATCCCCTATATATATATATTAACAGTCTGCTTATATTTTTGCAGTTTATGGAAGTGATCCATCATTTATATTTTGCACTGCAACATCTGCCAATCCACGTGACCATACAATGGTAAGATGATAACAAATATCGTATTTGACACAAGCCTGTTATAAACTTATAATAATGAAAATTAACTCTAATTTGTTACAAATTTGATTTTTTTTTTCTATGCTTTAACAAAACTGTTAGTTACAGTATAGTAAATTATTCCTTTTTTAACTTGCAGGAACTTGCAGGTCTACCAACAATGGAGCTAATTCACAAAGATGGCAGCCCTTCTGGCCCCAAACTTTTTGTTCTCTGGAATCCTCCTTTACGCATGAAAACCGTAAAATTTGTTGAATTTTTTTTAAGTGTGTAAGCGTGTGTGTGTGTGTGTGTGTTTTTTTTTAAATACAAGGTACCAATTGTCTGATTACAGGTAACCAAGAGAACTAGAAGTAGGGTGAATACTGACAAATTTGATAGAACAATTTTTGCTGGTCGCTCGAGGTACAAGGGTTATAATAGTATTATACATGAGGGATATAAAATCATTGTTCAATGATTTTAAATTTTTATTTTGCAGTCCAATTTTGGAAATTTCATGTCTATTTGCAGAAATTATTCAGCATGGACTTCGTTGCATTGCATTTTGCAAAACACGCAAACTGTCTGAACTTGTATTGAGCTATACGTATGTGTCCCTTTTTTTTCTATATTTTAAATTTCCTTTATATGATTATTTAAAAATTTTAATTTATTATGTACCTGATTTGAGTTTTGATTGCTTGTGGTAAGGCGTGAAATTCTTCAGAAGACTGCACCCAATCTTGTGAATTCTGTATTTGCTTATCGTGCTGGCTATACTGCTCATGTTAGTATATTTATTCTGTACTTTGTATTCAAATTTTTTTTAAATAAATTATAAAACAGGATAGAAGAAGAATCGAGAGCGAGTTTTTCGGCGGGAAAATTTGCGGTGTTGCTGCTACAAATGCACTTGAATTGGGGATTGATGTTGGACATATTGATGTCACACTACATCTAGGGTTTCCTGGTAGTATAGCCAGGTACGCGAATTAATTCCAATTTTTTTATATTATTTTTTAAATAATCATTCTAGTCGTTTATAAATTATTTCAATTTTTAGTTTATGGCAGCAAGCGGGTAGGTCTGGAAGAAGGGAACAACCATCACTTGCTATATATGTTGCATTTGAAGGACCTCTTGACCAATATTTTATGAAAAATCCTCATAAACTATTTAAAGGACCAATAGAATGTTGCCACGTGGATGCTAACAACCAGCAGGTGCTTGAACAACACTTGATATGTGCATCTCTTGAACACCCACTAAGTGTGGTTCATGATGAAAAATACTTTGGTTCAAACTTAAAAACTTCCATAATGTTACTTAAAAATAAGGGATATGTTACTACTGATCCGTCAAGGGGTCCCACTGCTGAAATTTGGAACTACATTGGTCATGAGGTATACAATATCCAAGTTTAATTTTGGAGTTAATTACATATATGGTCCTTGTGGTTTGTAAAAAGTAACATGTTTGAATTCTAAAGGTTTATAGTATCATGTTTGAGTTTTATGCTTTCAGTTTTGTAACAAGTTTGGGTATTAATGCTAAGTTCTGTTAACTTAGAGTGAAATGGCCAAAGTACCCTTTGACTTTTCACTCTTTGACTTTTTAAAAAGTCAGAGGGTATTTTGGTCATTTCACTCTAAGTTAATCAGAAGTCAGCCTTAATATCCAAACCTGATACTTTAAACCCTTAGTATCCAAATCTGTTACTTTCAGGGACCATCTGTGTACTTGACTCTTAATTTTGTCAATCAAATTATTTTCTTGTTATAACCTTTGGTTTTCCATTTTATTTGCTAGAAAATGCCTTCTCATAGTGTTAGCATTCGTGCAATAGAGTCGGAGAGATATCAGGTAATTGACATGAAAAATGACGTGCTTCTAGAAGAAATCGAAGAGAGCAAAGCCTTCTTTCAGGTAGTTATCGTATTTTTCATTTGATATATAAAATAATTTTCATTTTTCTAATTTTTTGGTAATTAATGTGTTTCAGGTGTATGATGGTGCTGTTTATATGCAACAGGGGAAAACCTATTTAGTCAAGATTTTAGATTTATCTACTAAAATTGCTTTGTGTCAAGAAGCAGACTTGAAGTATTACACCAAAACTCGTGATTATACTGATATTGAAGTAGTAAATGGTCACATTGTAAGTTTGAACCTTAATTATCTTATAGTTAAAAATAATAATAATATTATACTTATCCAAATATTAATATTATGAAATCTTTTAGGCATACCCAGTAAAGATATGTAACACCCAGAAATCAGAAACAAATGCGCAATCAATCCCGTGTAAAGTAACAACTACATGGTTTGGATTTAGACGTATATGGAAAGGAAGCAACCAAGTATTTGATACAGTTAATTTATCACTTCCTAGTTATACATACGAGTCACAGGTATGTTTTTGCCTTTAATAAATGTTTAATTATGTTAGTTATTTTATATTGTCTTTGATTTAAATAGGCGGTCTGGATTCGGGTCCCACAATCAATAAAAACAGCTGTCGAAACAGAAAATTATTCGTTTCGTGGAGGCTTGCATGCTGCTGGTCATGCACTTCTGCATATCATTCCTTTGTAAGTCTAATTGTATCATAGTTTTTTTTATTGAATTAATTTGTAAATAATGGTTTTTATTTGAATGTAGATATATAATTTGTAACTCGTCTGATTTGGCTTCAGAGTGTATTAATCCTCATGACTCTCGTTATATTCCCGAAAGAATATTACTTTATGATTCCCATCCTGGAGGAACCGGCATTTCAGCACAGGTGAATTTAACCTCTTTTATTTTTTTAAAATATATAATAATTAATAAGTAATTAAACATTGACGTATTACATATGTTTCACTAAATGTAGGTTCAACCTATATTTACAAAACTTTTAACTGCTGCATTGGAACTTGTATCATCATGCTGTTGCTCTGGGGACAATGGTTGCCCTAATTGTGTTCAGGTTGGTTTCTATTTACAGATTTATGCAGCCAATTTATTTATTTTTAATATTATTATTTAAAACTTAAAAGTGTAAGCTTATTATTAAATTGTTGTTTATCAGAATCTTTCTTGTCACGAATACAATGAAGTTTTGCACAAAGAGGCAGCAATAATGATCATTAAGGTTGTTTCTGAACATATAATTAAAAAATCCTATAAACATTGTTGTGTATGATTTGCTTGCTAATTATGTGATGTTCATGCAGGGTGTTTTAGAATTGGAAAAATCAAGTTTTAGAGATACTTCCAGTTCTTAGTTTTCATGTAGTAAATTTAATTTAGATAGCATGTTAGATCATTCAAAGATGTAATTTGAACTTTATTTCTTATCACGTAGAAAATCATCGTTCAATACAGATCGAATAAACAGAGAAGTACAAACTGTATTATTGAACTACAAACTTATTCAAATTCAAGTTTATTTAGGTCAACCTAAGGTCAAACCTGAATCCTTCAACTTGTCGCATGTGATAAAATCAATCCGGTTTTTCATCTCTTCTGTCAAGTGATTCTTCCAATCTCCAACTTTTCCTTTCCTGAAAAACTCCCGATTCTCCACCACCACTGTCTCCGTGAACTTCTGACAACCGCCGCCGCCTTTATTAACCACCAAACCACTCAAATTCTCAAAACTGCACAGCTTCACAATCTCCTCCACCACCCCTTGATCCTCCTCCGCCGCCGTGAATGGTATTCCCATGAACGCCGCCAGCTTCTTCAGCTCCATTTCCGGCGACCTCTTCATATCTTCGTACTTCAAAAACAAGATCTTGTCCGGTGATTCCTGAGAACAGACAAAGCCGGCAGCAAGCATGGACATTTCTTTAAATTAAAAGGTCAACGGGCTTGTACTACAATATATATTAAGTCAAAAACACATACACGAGACCTTTCACTTTCTTTTCAAGTGTGGTTTTTTACTCTTTTAAGTATACTTTATTTTTTATTTTTTTATTTCTTTCAAAGGGAATGGTACAATGTGTTGGTGAGAATGCTTGCTTTTTAGTTTAACTGAGTCTTGTGTTAAAACTGCAATTTTTAATACCTAACCTCTTTTCTAACACACGAGTTTAACCCTACTATATATATATATATATACTTAAACTCCTTTCAAATAAACAAGATATATATAAGAAAAAAATGATTCGGAGACGTCTTGAGATAGTGAAATCAAAAAAAAAAATAAGAAAAAGAAATTATAAGTAGTTAAAATATAATCTATGAGTTAACTGAGGAGAAAACGTAAAATTGGTAATAAGTTGTTTAAATGAGAAAATATAAAGAAAAGATAATAAATTAGTTAAAATAAAAAACGCCAAGGAACATTTGTTCCAATGGTACCCTATATACTTTTCAAATAAAAGATCTCATGTTAGAATCTCATTTAGAGCAAAAAAAGCTCTATGGTGAGCTAGAAGTTTCCCACATAGTGGATTTTCTCCTAGATTGATGGGTCGGGGCCACCAGCTGGGTGGAAGGCTGAATCGGGTGGTAGCTATTCGTTGTTAATAAAAAAGTTAAAATAAAAAACAAAAGCATGAAGATCACCCATTTGATAAATATTTCTAAATACACCAAGTTTAACAAATATTTTTTCGAGAAAAAACTCTAAAATTTCTACTCTTGATATTATCTTAACTCATATCATTTTTATGAGAGCTAACTACTAATATCACTAGGTTAGAAAACATGCTTTGTCCTATTGCTACCTAGGTACTTCTCAAATGAGAGGTCCTAGGTTTGAAATTCTCCCAAATCATATTGAGGCTTAGAGGGTCAGGGGTTTTTTCTAAAAAAATGAGTTCCTTTTGAGGTGGGGCATAATGGAATCAGGTGTTGCCATGTGATTCAAGTCTTCGGGCTCGATGCTATCTTGTTTTAGATATTATTGTTAAAAGAAAAAAACACCTTAAAGAAATTTTGTTACTAATATCCGTTTGTCCGATATATATGTATGGTCAAACGAAAACCATGCTTTTTAGGGACTACCCAACATTGTAGTAAAATGGCTACTTTGGGAAGTCACCGGATATATATGTACGGTCAAGGACAAAACCAATCAACTGACAACATGTCCACGAAATTTAAATGTTTTTAACAATTCTCAATAAAATTTACATAGCTAAAGGATTAGCAAACAAATAATGTGGTAACAGATCGAGTCAGAATTTATCCAGCTGGTGATGAATTCTAATTAAGTATACGTAATTAGATTTTTGTTTTTGAACTTTTTTTTTAAAAGACCTACAAAAATAACTGTTTTTGAACTAAAGTGTCGATTTGTGATTGAATGTATATTAGGTTATGGATTAATTACCTGTGGAACTTTTCAAATCATAAATAAAAATAACTATATTTGGAGAAAAAAAAAAACATATTAATAGTTGGACCCCCAACGGGAATGCAATTAAGTTGACGGTCCGTGAGAAGGTGATCAGAGAAGATGGCATTGAAGGAGAGATAGAGTTTGTGGTCGATTAAACCTCTCGATCACGAGACGTTTAAAAAAAAAAGTTTTCGTTACCTACCAAAAACGTCGCTATACGAATTGAAATTAGTGTCAAAATAAAACGTGACTTTATAATATACCTGACTTGCTTTCCAGTACCCCAACACGTGGTCCCAAAACGGCCCGTATTCGGAAACACCATTGCAAAACAACTCGTAAGCTTCGTTAAACTCAAGAGGCTTCAACTCTTTCGACCTAAGTTTACTCATGAAATGCCACTTCGAAACCAACGCATCTTTCGGATCCCTACAAACGTACACAAACTTGCATGTCGACAAAACCGACGTCGGTAACAAATCTCGTGCAAAGTGTGTAGCAAATAGTCGAGGAACCGGGAGATGATCAAAGTTTGTGACCGGATAATCAAGAAAGATATGAGTGTCAATGAACGGGAAAGCGCTTTGCGGTCCGGTGAGGAGGAGCGGGTGGTCGGAAAACTTATACTGGTGGCGGTTAGCGGTTGCGAACATGAGGGCTTTGAGCCACGTGGTGCCACATTTCATGAAAGATGCAAGAAAGATGTCGGTAGGTTGCGGATTGAAGTAGTTTTGAATCAACAACAAACCTTTGATCACTCCGGAGCTTAACCAGAAACCTTTGTAGAGAAACACGTTTTCACTTCTCCAACCTTTGTCTTTGGGGAGAGTTGCAAGAAGGGTTTGTAGGTTTTCATGGAGGTTGGTGTAAGATGGTTGTTGTTCTTCTGTTTGAGTTTGGTTTTGGTCGTTAATGGATGTGGGATGGTAGCAGGTGTTTTGGTCGGTAAGAAGGTAGGTCGACATGGATGTGATATGAGTTAATTTGGATGATGGATGGATGCAAGAAAAACTTGAAATGTCATCTTTCTTTTATAATGGGAACAAGGGAAATTACTATTTGAGTCCCTGTGCTTGTGCTTTACTGATTATAACCATCTGAATACATTTTTTCCAAAATCTCTCTTTGACTCCTCAACCTTCCAACTTTGCTTTCCTTTGAGTCCTTATTACTAACGGTCGTTATATTTCTCTGTTAAGTACGAGGCATTATAGTAATTAAAATCTAAGGGACTTAACATGTAAATTACAAAAATTATTCCAGTCATTTAATATTCAAACCCAGCACTTTATCTACCCCTTTCTCTCTCACACATCCACACCATAACTGCCACCATCA
>WOUH02000012.1:903173-921578 GCA_009936405.2 Stevia rebaudiana
TTTTTTGGTTTGATATCACCCTCCTTGTGCCTGCTTACTATAAGGACCCTCCTTAGGATAACTTCACCGCATAACTCATATCAACTTGTTTGTAACTAATGGATCCAAATTGCCACCTCTACAAAACATATTGATAACATAAAACCTTGTTAGACAGCCATTGTGTCCACGAAGGTGTTTTACAAAGAGGAGAAACAAAAAAGACCAAACACACGTGTGTATATTTTATAGCAAAGAGTATGTACCAATAAATAAAGACAAAGGCTGATATTTCAAGAAAGTCATGGAAGTTACTCTACTTTCAAAGATACAATGAACCAAACATATTTCATCATATAGCTAGCTAGTCAGCTAGATAACCAAATGCAACTATCATAGAATTATATTATAATATTATGTTATTTAAATCTGTAAGGCGGCAAATGGAATCTTAATTTGACTTATTCCAGCGTATTGGTGGTCCAAATTTAAATGATACTAAAATATTTTAATCAACATGATTAACTGCTCCTTTGTTTCGTTAAATACGTCCTTTCAATGATACACACTTCTTGACTAATTATATAATCGTCACTTAATGAGAATTTGATTTGGATGCATGCTGATCTGATTTGACACAAATCTTTGTTTACGGGGTAATAAACTGAAAGCATTTATTGTTTTAATTAGGGTGTCAACGATTAAATATAAATTAAACATGTAACTTGAACCGAATAGGATCTTCATAAACAAAATTACTTGGTTTATTTCTGGATCGTCAATCAGTTTAAGATAAACATATTTGTGGGTTACAAATAATGATTTATCGGGATATGACAAATATTGTTGTTAATTGAAACTGAATTTTTCTATGATTTGTGTTCTTAGATGGATGCCTCCAACCGTGTATACGTAATTGTTTATACGTATATATATATATGTGTTTTGATCAAGATCAGAAGATATATGCATCTTCCAATTTACATAATAAGCCCACACTTTTCAATTAATTACGTAATTAACCCAAATATCAAGCCCAAAGAAGGTTAGTTATGAAACCAAAAAAACATTTAGAAATTAAATCGAGCCCACGAGCCCGCACTCCCGCACTCTCACGTCACCTAACTCGCTTAATCTCTAATGTTATTTTCTCCATCAACAAGTAATCAAATATCCTAAAATTATTGATAACACTAAAGTTTCCAACAATCCTCCTCCCTGTTTAGTGATATCCTTGATTACTTTACCTTACTCACAAAAATACAAATGTATGCATAAATGAAAATTTCCTACGGATTGAATTTTCATCTTAGTATATCATACAATACAAATATTAGAATGTCAAGATGTCACTAAGGATTGAACCCTTGTTATCCGTTTAATTACTTGTATGTAACATACACATACGTTATAAATCCAAATTCCACTCGACACAATGTTTTACTAGCTTGTGTCCTAATCCTTCAGAGAATATATCAAAGCTCAAGTCCAAAGCTTCTTGAAGCGTCTAAACTACATATTCTCATAGCTAGCTCATTACTCTTGCACCCGCATTGTAATTTATTAATGAGCTATTAAGAAATCAAATTTACACCTCCTTTATCAAACAGTCTAAAAACATAACTTGGGATGATAGTGGTATATCTTGCAGTTAACATGTCGTTTACCTGTAAATTCACGATTACATTGGGCAACGTAGTTGCTAACTTACCTTACACGGTCATTCTTGTTCCCTTTACTAAATAAAGATGAAAATCAGAACCGAAAGACTTAGGTTTCCGACTCTAGTACTTTTCTTAGGTTCAACAGGAATTACTACACTGCCATTTTCACCACATGCCTTTATTTGAATCAACAGATACTTTCTCAACAAGAATTAGAAATCTCATCTTGAGAATTCTTAATGACATCTCTAGATCTACACCTAAAACAATGATCGGGACGGCAACGTTCGAAGGAGAGAATACAAGGGCTGGAGAGGGGGAGATTTGAGAATTTAGTGTGCAAAGGGTTATGCATTCCTTTATAAGGCGGGATGATTGTTATGACATGTAACCGTTAATCCCTCGTTTATGTTATGACAAAAAAATGACGACAAAGGACTCATTATGAGAAAAAAAGAAACCTCAGAGACTCATAAAACAAAATTTACGCAGCACGGACAAAAGCTGGTGTTTGGACTATAACTTAGGGAAGCAAATGTCGGTTCACTATAAATATGTTAAACTCACCAGATATCATCTCACATTGCAATTAACTGCTTCAACTACAACAAGGAATTGGAATAACAAATTTAGTATTTTTGGTTGTGAACGAAGAATGGGTATGATCGAGTTTGAAAAGGCGATGCGAAGAACCTGTTATGCGAACGTGGTAGGATAACGAAGTAGTTGATGCTACATGATTGAGATTCAAGTATTTAAATGCGTGGTAATTTTGTTTAGGTTTTTATTTAAGATAAAAGGAGATAAATGTCCTCAAATGAGACGACTATTTTACATACTTTTTTTATGAGGTTAAGCCTAGGATAAAAAAGACAACTTTTTATAACGTTTGAGATCCCACTGTAAAAAAAATGTTTATGCATGAAAATGACAAGAGTTTGAAGTTAACTTTTATGTGAGATGTATAATGTTGGGTAAACTTTTACAATCGATTGATAACTAACCACCAAAATTGGGCAATAGTTGTTATCAAACAATATTATTAATAATAACAACAGTAATAAATCTATGATAATTACAATTATCTAATAAACCACAATTAATAAAATAGTTTTGGATTTGTTGAAATATTCAAAGCCACAAGTATACTATTATGGTATGCGGTGTACGCTCGGTTAGAGTATGCAGGTACCCGCTACTTTATTGGTTACACCGCCGCCGATCATTCGGTAGGGGGATCGATCGACTATGGGAATTGGTTATTGATACTTGAATCAGTGACGTTGGGCAACAGTAAATTTTTATATTAACAATTCTCACATTCTCTTCTCATCATCTCTCAAACCGTACACACGAAAGTCAAACATTCTCTTCTCATCATCTCTCAAAACTCTCAAATGGATTCTAGTGGTAAAAGTCAATGAGGTGTAGGGTCGAGTTCACGTGGTGGTGATGGTTCGGGTTCTCACGGAGGTTCAAGTTGTGGTGTATCGCGTCGCGGGGGTGGCGTATCAAGGGGCGGCGGCTCGAGGGTGGCGGAGCAACGGGTGGCGTTAAAAAAAGCGCAAAAGAAGGCAGCTATTAAGACATTTTTTACGCCTCACGACCAATACACCTGGTCAGATTGGAGCTTGTCATTGAACAAAAACATGAAATTGCAAAATTGTATGGTTAGGAAATCGATTTCTATGTTTTTTTAATAAAAGATGTTATTGTATTTCTTATATATTTTAATGTAACTTTTTTATTTTAATGAAAAGTTTAGCTGTTTATATAAAATTAGAAAATAAAATGATTAGAGCATTCACATCCCATTCTGTAATAAATTTGTGAGTGGGTTTGGTATAATTTAGAAAGTGATTTATAATGATTGTGAGTGTAGGAGAGAGAAAATCCGGGAATGGTTGTGAGAAAATTTGTAAATTTAAAAGAAAATTTGAGGTGTTGGGAATCCTTATTTATTTTTTAATACTTTTTAATAGTGGTTGTGAGTGGAGGAGAGATAAAAGGTAATGATAAAGGTATAAAAAATATTATTTAATTAAAAAAGGTAATAATTTTTAGTAAATTATAAGAAGTATGGATAAAGAACGGGATATGAATGCTCTTAGAGTATTTGGGTAGAGTAGCACTCATAATACCCTTGCAAACATAACAATAAAAATATCTAACTATTAAGCTTATTTAATTTAACTAAAAACATTTATTTAATTATGATACATCCCACCTGTCATGCTGACCTGCCTAATTACGTCCACGTTGGCACGCCTTCTAAAATTTCAAGTAAGTGGGACCAGCCGCCTTGCGTCACGTGCCCACCTGTTTTTATATTTTTAACATGCCTTTTTTAGCCGCCCAATCGCAGCTCCTTTAGAAGGTTGATATGAATCTTTTAATTAATAACAATAATATTTTACTTATAGGAATAAATGGCACGAGAAGTCCCTCAAGTTGATTCAGGTTTACATTTCTCTCCATAGGTTGAAAAATTACATATTTCTTCTAAATTGGACAGCTATCAGACATTTCATCCATGAGATGTATAATGTATCTCTTAGAAATTTGCGTAAAATGAAAATTTTGTAGAACGCATGCAAAATGATCAAAGCACCACTTTATATTAAAAATCTTCAAGTCTCTCAAGTCTCAAGGGCACATGTTCTTAAAAAAAATCTTATATAATGTTTTAGTTTTAAGAAAAAACAAAATAATTTTAGGAAAAAAAATAAAAATAAAATTAAACCAGCTTGTCTCCCCAATGCATCGTCTCCACTGTTTTGCGATATTATATCAATCTGTAACACATAGGTTTCTTTTTCTTCATTGTGAACCCAAAGTTTCTTCATTGTAATATTATAGATCCACTTAATAGACTTATTAATCGGTCGTCCAAACCAAAGGAGCCTTGTCTTAGTGTTACCCCAGTCACTTCTCAAATGAGAAGCCTGAGTTCGAAACCCTCCAAGGCGGGGCACTTTGGGATCTGGTGTTGTCATATGATTCAAGTCTTTGTGTTAGATGATATCCCAAGTTTAGGTGTTCCTGTTAAAAAACTTTTTGATAGTTCAAGAAAGATTTTACGACTCTCCAAATATTATAACCTAAATCCGTAGTTTTTCAACCAGGGCATGAATGGTGAGACTTAAACAAATCAAAGGACCAGTTGTGTAGTTCACTCTAGTAAGAGTAATATTATTTAATATAATATATTTAATTGATTTAACGGTATATAAAGCAATATCCGCAAGCAAGTCTCTCACTTCATCACTCCATCACCTTCAATGGCTACTTCCTGCATCGAATACGAATTCAAAACCTTCGATTACTCACCGGAAACTTCATATTCATGGGATGAACTTCTTTACCACCACAATGCAGACCCCTTCAATCAACTCATCTCCGACTACGTGTTATCTCCCGATACTCCGGCGGCAGAAGACTGCCCCAAAATCTCAAAATTTAATTCCGTCCACATGGTCCATTCGGGCAATTCAGCAGCCATGAAAGAAGATGAGAATATTCCGGACAAACCGAAGAAAATAAAATCGTATCGCGGTGTGAGAAGGAGACCGTGGGGGAAATATGCAGCCGAGATAAGGGATTCGACACGAAACGGAGTCCGGGTATGGCTTGGGACGTTTGATAGCGCGGAGGCGGCCGCTATGGCGTATGATCAAGCGGCATTTTCGACACGTGGGCCGTCAGCGGTGTTGAATTTTCCGGTGGAGAGAGTTAAGGAGTCATTGAAGGAGATGAAGTATGGTTTTGAAGAAGGGTGTTCCCCTGTTATGGCTTTGAAGAAAAGACATTCTTTGAGGAGACGAAGGGTGGCCGGAAAGAAGAAGCCGCCGGCTGCCACCGTACCGGAGGTAAGCGGTGGCGGTGGTGGTGGCAACACGGTGGTTTTGGAGGATTTGGGTGTTGATTTTATGGAAGCGTTGTTGCTTCTTGGTGAATCATCGACACCACAGCTTTGAAGATTAAAATGTCATCTTTTATTTTCTTTTTTAAGATTGTTTTTGTGTTTGTAAAGTTTTTTAGAATTGGTCATGTTTTTTTACCGTAAATATCCTTTTTAGAACAATTTTGACATAAATAGTTTCTATGAATATCTTTACTTCTGATTTTGACATAAATAGTTTCTATGAATATCTTTACTTTTGATCAAACACCTAATCAAATAGCAACTTTCTTGGCTTCATCGGTCGTATTAGATAACCTATTTCTCAAAATTTCCTAAAGAATTCAATCAACATGTTAGACTACCTTCATAGCATAGACAATGATTTAAGAGTTAATCCTTTAACATTCTCTCTAAAAATTTGCCAACTCTCAGTATATTTGTAATATATAGCAAATCGATACATCTCTTTCGAACTTATTGATGTTTTTAGTTCATGTTTGATTCATTGTCATAATCTTGACTATAATCTTGACTCTGGTCATACATTAATACCAAGACCATAACTCCTTTTTCGGCACTATTATTAAGGGGTAATTTTGTAGAAATGTAACCAAATTTTTTTCAAATGTTCCAATCAAGTCACTCAAAATTTTTTTGTCTCTCTAAAGTCACTCATCTTTCACTAAATGTTTCAATTATATGTAATTTTTTTATAAAAAAATTAAATTATTGAAATTGATTTAGACAAATGAAACATATATGAATGTTTGTTATTAATTAATGAATATTTATTCTTAATGGAACTTGAATTTTCAATTATGAGACTTTGTTGTTATTTCATTAACTTGTTTAATTTTTTTACAATTCCCTCAAAATTCAAGCTAATTGAGAACAAGTGATGTTTTCACTTATTTTAAAGATTTATATATGTTTCATTTGCACTAACCAATTTTAGAAAATTTAAACAATTTTTAAAAAATTACATAGGATTGAAACACTTTAAGAAAGTTTAGTGACTTTAAAAAGATAAAAAAAACTTTGAATGGTTTAACTAGAACAGTTGACAAACTTAATTACATTTTTGTGACATTTTCTCTATTATTAACATTCAAAAAACATTAAAAAAAATGCTTCCAAGACAATTTCAAAATAATAGGAGGAATTAACATACTTCATTATTAAGGACATCTATTTCATTGTAATTTGTATTAGGGGTGCAATCGCGCATATTGAGTAATATTTTGTTAACTTTTTTTAACAATGTTTGGAACCATCCAAATATCCGCGTGAGTATTTATGGGAAAAAATGTCAACCGTTCATACTGGTTTGACGTTTGAAGCCCGACACACCAAGAAAGTCAGGAACACCATAAGGAGGAAACTCGTCCTAGTGGTAAAACTCAGCGCCCAACCTGAAACTACGTACGTATAAGGTGGGACTTGAACACAAAATCTCCACATTTGAATGAAGTCTTGGCTACCGCACGTAACCATTTGAGCTAGAGATCATTGTTATTTTGTTTACTTATCTTTGTGATGGTTGCTTCTTCAATTTCATTAGCTACTAAAATTTAAGAGCATTATCTTTTCCTATATCTTATATTTATAGATAATGTACATGAAGTACATCATTTGTGATACGTCACACTTGTTCTCTCATTAACGAGTCAACCTTTTCCAACATCTTAATGCCTCTTGAAAAGTTTACATTGCTCTTTATATAAATTCTCATTGGATTCACGAATTGCTTAACTATAAGTCTATACTTAGCAAGATATATCACAAGTGCGAACTTATTCCAATATTTTTTTTTGTTTCTTAAATTGCTCGTACGCTATGTTTTCGTTAGGTTTCATATTTGTGATCGAAATGTTTTAACTTTTAAGACAATATCATGTTCCTTTAAGTCTACATGTTGACATTTTGCAATTTGCATAACCTACATGTCTAGTAGACCTTTTGGAAGCCCTTTTCTAAATATTTTGCAACAGAAACTAAAAAACTTTTTCAAGCTCTTTCGAATATTATAGTCATTCTCTCTATCACAGATTTTCCTTATCTGCTGGAGTTCCAGTATATAGAATTGTAGAAAACCTTCTAGAAAATTTATCCTAGGACCCTTATATCAAATGAGTAATCTTCTTTATGACTTTTCTCTACCAAATTTTTAATCATGTTGGGATTAAGTACATCCCAAGTTCCTGGATCAAATATATTACCAAAAATAACATCAATATCATCTTCATCATCATTAACATCGGTAGGATCTTCATCAACATTAGAATGATCCATATTAACATCACCAACTTGATCTTCATCAATGTTAGATTCATTGACATTTACATCACTAACTTGATCTTCACCAACACCCACATTATCAACATCAACATTTTGATTGTGAAAAGATCCTTAACCTATCTAGAACCCCATTTTGATACTTTCTTAATACTTCATCCATTTTCTCTTTTAACGTTTCTGACTACCGGATAATTTATAATTGTCTATGAGTCATGGTTTCTGAAAGTCATTTAATAATAATATCAAATGAAAGGATTTAATCTACAAAATTATCCAACTATGTATCCCTGGGTGTTCACCGAAGAGGAAAGGCGGTTGTGGTTCCATGAATTTTTTTGTATGAGGTCAACCTTTTTGGCATGCAGATTTTTGAAACCTAACGTAATACCTCTATTGTCCATGATAGGGAGAGTGACGTGGCACGCTGCCACCGCCAGGATCACCATCCCCCACCACGTTCTCACACCCAAATCAAGTCCAACGCCCCCCAATTCCCGTCTCTTCTCCTCTCTTTTAATTACCTCTCTTTTGATTGGGCCACACAGAGTATCTGCTGAAGAAGAATGGTATACAGGAAACTCTCTCTTTATATGAAAAATCAATGTCCATCGACCCTTTCCTTACCCCGACAGTCTACCTTTCTGAAGGCCCTCAAACTACTTTATAAAGAGAATAGGAAAGCTGGAGACTCTGCCGCGTGTTAAATTTAAAAAATGATACTGTTTGCAACGACTCTTTTTTAAAAGAAAAAAAAAACATATTTAAATAATTATACTCTCCCCACATTTTTACCTATTATTCTACTCTTCCCAATATTAGAAAACCCTTTACACTTATTCTACAAATATTCTCGGGTATGGGCTTTTAGGATCAAGTCAACATGGTTATTCGATTTGATGCCCCATAGTTGATGATCGCACGAGTCACCAAGCGAGTCAACAGTGACAAGATTTAAAAATACCGAACGTAGTTGTATGATGCTCTTTAAAAGGCGTTCGCGACAACCGTGAAGAAGGATGAGATGTGGGACATTCTGAAGTGTCATCCAGAGTTTGCAGTTGAATCTTAGTCGTGTGATGTTATCTTTGAAGAGTTGTTTTTTAGTTTAATTTTAGTTAAGTTATTGTAATGTTTATTTTTAGTGTAATTTGGGTGTTATTTTACTTTTAATGAAATTCAAATTATTTTACTTTTTTAAATAACAATAATAATTAAGAAATAAAAGTTGAAAGTAAAGAAAGTATTATGTAGTTAGCAGGTAAAACTTAAAAGTATGTGCTGGTGATGTGCTACTGAGGTGATTGAAAAAAAAAAGTAAGAAAGAATGAGGTGTAAAATGAGTATTAGATGTAATCTTAGGTTAGGTACATAGAAGTAGAGAAGTAGAACGTGTATACTGTATAGTGCAAAGTATTGTGCAAAGTATGTAAGCTTGCAAATAATAAAATAAATAAGAAGAAAGAAAGTATGAAAAGATTAAAATTCTTCAATTAGAAATAGAAGAAAGAAACAATAGTAACCTTATGGACCGGCATGACGAAGAAAAGATGGAAATCAGAAGGACCGAAACCTTGTACTAAAGTCTAAAAGCGAAATTTTCGTGAAATGAAATAAAGAAATATTATAATTTACTGTAATTTCTTGAGCAAGGACCAAAAATTCACATAACCATAGTGAGTATTAATTCAATTTATTATATGTGATAAGGTTATATGTTTCTATAAATGAACACCTAATCTCATTATCAACCAAAAGTGGTTCATATCCATGTCTCATTCGATACAAACATTTCAGGGTACGAATATTAATAATACCTGATCAGTCCTGTTGTACATTTCTATATTTGACTCGGTTGTTATAGCAGCGATAATCGTGAGAATATGCTGCTTAATTTTAGTTCCAATGCTCTTTTACATACTATATATACACATCTCCTTTAACATCCTTTTGAACAACAAGAACAAACAAAGAACGAGATCAATGGAGTCATCGTCTAATTTACAGGTTCTAAACGCGCTAGACGGTGCGAAAACACAATGGTATCACTTCACCGCGATTGTGATCGCGGGTATGGGGTTCTTCACGGACGCGTATGATCTATTCTGCATCTCGTTGGTCACGAAACTTCTCGGTCGTATTTACTATCACAAAGACGGGTCCCCGAAGCCCGGGAGTTTACCGCCACAAGTGTCTGCAGCAGTGAACGGTGTTGCACTTGTTGGGACCCTGGTCGGGCAATTGTTTTTCGGGTGGCTCGGTGATAAACTCGGTAGAAAGAAAGTGTACGGTATCACTCTTATACTCATGTGTGTTTGCTCAATCGCGTCCGGTTTATCGTTTGGTAGCCAGCCGAAAGGGGTTATGACCACTCTTTGCTTTTTCCGGTTCTGGCTAGGGTTTGGGATTGGCGGGGACTACCCGTTATCCGCCACAATCATGTCAGAGTATTCGAATAAGAAAACGCGTGGCGGGTTTATTGCGGCGGTTTTCGCGATGCAAGGGTTTGGGATCTTGGGAGGAGGCGTGTTCGCGATTATGATCGCGGCGATTTTCAATAGCATGTTTAACGCGCCACCGTATGAGGTCGACCCGATAAAGTCTACGGTCCCCGAAGCCGATTATGTATGGAGGATTGTGCTGATGGTTGGAGCTATTCCAGCATTGTTAACTTATTATTGGAGGATGAAGATGCCTGAAACTGCTCGATTCACCGCGCTTGTGGCCAAAGACGCTAAAAAAGCGGCTTCCGACATGTCAAAAGTGCTTCAAGTCGACATCGAGTCCGAGCAAGAGAAACTTGATGAAGTTATGGTGAACCCGAAAAACACTTTCGGGCTTTTAAGCAAAGAGTTTGCTAAACGTCACGGGATGCATTTGCTCGGGACAACGAGCACTTGGTTCTTGCTAGACATCGCGTTTTACAGCCAAAATCTCTTCCAAAAGGACATCTTCACCGCCATCGGGTGGATCCCGCCAGCGAAAACCATGAACGCGATCCAAGAAGTTTACAAAATCGCGCGTGCACAAACACTTATCGCGCTTTGCAGTACTGTCCCAGGATACTGGTTCACCGTATTTCTGATCGACAGAATCGGACGATTCACTATCCAACTAATCGGGTTCATAATGATGACGATATTCATGTTCGTTTTAGCATTTCCTTATAACTACTGGATTCAACCCGAACACAACTTAGGATTCGTAGCGATCTACTCGTTAACTTTCTTCTTTGCGAATTTCGGGCCAAATGCGACTACTTTCGTTGTCCCAGCAGAGATCTTCCCTGCCCGATTCAGGTCCACTTGTCATGGGATTTCAGCGGCTTCAGGGAAACTTGGAGCCATTGTTGGAGCATTCGGGTTCTTGTATTTGGCCCAAAATAAAGACCCGGCTAAGGCGGATGCCGGGTACCCGCCCGGAATCGGGGTGAAGAATTCGTTGATTTGTTTAGGTGTTATTAACTTTTTGGGAACGTTATGTACGTTTCTGGTGCCGGAATCGAAGGGAAAATCACTAGAGGAAATGTCCGGTGAGCAGGATGAAGAATCCGGCGAGACACGAGCCTAACTGTCGCCGGAGCTAACTGACTGCTTTTTTTAGTTTCTTTTCTTGTCAATCGCTATTTTAGCCTTTTAGGCGTTATTTTAAAGAATTTTAGAAGTTTTATGAATTAAAAATACTTTTTGTCAGTTAACTTGAATGTGTTTTATCCTCTTTAGTTTTTAACTCATTTGACACGGTTTTAATTTTGGTCGTGTGATCATCTAAAATAGAACATAATCCGATTAAAACAATTTATATGTAAACAAAGTTGTCGAAAACCGTGAAATAAAACACCTTCTCAAAAGTTTATGAAATAACTATAACCTTTAAAAAACCCAATCGGCATGAAAAGAGCGTATGATAAAAGTCCAAATTTAAATATTAAATTTCAAGTAAAATAGAGAGTTAGGAAGTTTAAAACAATTCATTGCTATTTACTATGTGTTTTAAAAGTTGTCAAGTGAATAGTAAAACTCAACCACAAGCATATATTGCAAAATAAGAGTATATAACTAAAGGGGACGGTTAACGTACAAAGCGTAGTTTTGGTGGGAAGGATAGGAAGGAAAATGGAGCGTAGATTTTGTTTTTTGAACGGTCGTGATTATTCCGATGGCAAAAGCGTAATAAAAAAATCGCGTTCTCTTATTTTTGTATGCACTGAAGTTGCGAAAAGGATAACAAGGTAATTTTATCAGTTACCTAAAATACGGACCACGATCAAATAAACGTAAACGCGAAAATGAAGGGATTTTAAGTTTCAAATAAACCCCAAATTACGCACTTCATTTCTTAATCTTTCCCTGGTTCAATTTCGGCAGAGAAGAAAGCTTTTAGATTACGACTATTGTAAAAAGTATGGAACAATCGATGAACAGGAAAATGAATGAAGGTTAGTAACATCTCTTAACACGTATTACAGTTCTTGGTGTTTTTTTATCTTTACTTGACATGAAGTTTGTTTCGATAAGATAGAAAAAAACTCATCCACCAAATCGCGACAACGGAAAGAGTCTAGGACAAAGAAAAACAATGATCGACCATCTATCAAAAAGAAACAAGGTTGGTTTACGTTTTTCAGTTAGCACGTATTTGTTTATGTTGTTTTCGGTTTGCAGATAGTAAGTGTTTTTTAATCAGAAAACGTATAAATTAAGATATAGTACGTATTAGTTTTTTATCAGTCCGTCTTATGACTCAATTTAGCCCGTAATAGTTTTTTATCAGTCCGTCATTTTACTTACCTTGGCACGTATTAGTTTTTTATCGGTCCGTCTTTTTACTAACCTTAGTCCGTATTTGTGTACGTGCAATCCGTCTTCTTACTAACCTCAGCCCGTATTTGTTTTTTTATCTGTCCGTCATTTTAGTTAGTCAGCCCGTATTTTTCCTTACTTTTGCCCGTATTCACTGCAGATGTCGTTATGAAGATTGTGAATTCTATTGAGAACGATGATGATGACTTTGTTGATCCACCTTCTAAACGTTCTAAAAATGTTGATGACACCACCGGTGAAAGACCACCATTTCTACATTTTACTGAATCTCGTTTGAAGTCTAGGGTAGCTGTATGTAACATTACGTCATGTATCAGGAAATTGTCATTAAAGCAAGATGATGCTTTAAAACAAATGGGTTTTGGGAGTTACTTGTCTATGAAAGTTGAAACAATTCCTACAAGAATGGCTTATTGGTTAGTTTCAAATTATGATTGTGTAAGGAATGAATTGAATGTTTTTTGGCGCAAAACGTGAGAGGTAAATCAGCCTAACTCAGCGGCAAGGTGATTGGTGTTGCGGATCGGATTCGAACACACGACCTTTCGCTATTTGGTGCAAGTCATACGCCCCCTGAGCTACACGGCGGAGGCTGGCCACCCAAAGATGTGCGTAGTGGGATTTGAACCCGGGTCTCCTATGGAGAACCCTTGAGTTCTAACCACTAGACCATCTTGTGATGGTTGAATGAATTGAATGTCGGTAATCATGTAATTAAAATTAATGAACAAGTTGTTAATGAAGTGCTTGGTATAACCATTGGTGAGAAATCGATTTTAAAAGAAAATAAACCTAAATCTCAATTAAGAACATTGAAATTGTGGAAGTCTCAATTTGATGTCAAATCAAGAATAAAAGTGACTCATGTGTTGAAAGCGATGGAGTCAAGTAACAAAGCGGACTTTTACTTTAGATTGAATTGGTTAGTCCTGCATAATACTGTCATGGTGTGGATTACAAAGAGCACAACTGTGAATATGAAGTTTTTGAAATTCATTGAAAAAGAAGCAGAAATTCCAAAGATAAAATGGTGTGAGTTCGTAATTTTTTGTTTAAAGAAAGCAAAAAAAGAATGGAATGGAACTGAAGATTTCAATGGGTCACTCCTTTTTCTTGCAGTATGAATGTATTTATATTTAAATTTGAATATTTTTTAGTGATATTTCAGGTTTGTATTAATTTTTTGTTGTCATCTTTCGGTTGCTATTTATACATCAAAAGAAAAAAATATAGTTTGTTTAATACACAAGAAGCAACAATTTGCACAGTTGGTAAAGAATATCTGGCTGAACTTGATGCAAAATTAGTTTATGATGGGCCATTAACAGATGATGAACGTGAGCGGGGAGCAATTGACTGCAACACGCATAATGATTTTGTTGAATTAACGGCTGATGGTTTGGTTCATGCAGAAGAATTAACAGAAAAACAGCCTGAAATACAATCTGTAAGTATGTTAACATAAAATATATACAAAGAACTATTAAATACGGGTTAGTATATATAAAATACGGGCTGGTAATGTTATAATACGTTCCTGTTTGACTTTTTTTTTTTAATTATATTCAGGAAACGGGTCTACCTGTTGTTGATGAATCTGTTAATCTGCAACAACATGGTGCTGTTCAAAAAGACAAATCTGAAGATGGAAACCCCAAAAAACCTTATACTGAGTCGGTAATAAAATTAAGTATATATTTTTTTTATTTGATATAAAATAACTTTTGTTGTATGTGCAGGAGTGGATGTCACTTATCAATAAAAGAGGTTTCATTAATTGAAGACATGTCTAAGGAAGTTTCTGTTATTATTAGTGACGCCATATCAATGTATCCAAATAGCAATGATTTGAAAGATACAAGGGATAAATGGCGTGGGTTGTTGATGAAATTAGCAAATGTGGATGATCCCATGCAAGACTCAAGACCTGATGTTTGGGACTTGACACCTAATAGGATGACACCATCTGGTCTGCAGAAAGCTATCGAGCTGACGGATGCTGCTAGTGATGGTTTAAAACGTAAAGAAAAGGAAAAAAATGTACAAGAAGTCACAAAACTTAATTTGGAAAATCAAGAGACCGAACATATTGATGCTGATGTTAAAAGGAGGAAAAAAGCTGCAGATGTTTTAAAATCACCGTTTGTTTGTAGAGCTGTTCAAGTGGATAATACATTGACAACAGAAGAAACATTGATTTCACAATATGTTTTCTCACCACGTGTGGAAGAAGAGTAAGTACATGTTTATTTTTTAGTTACTTAATTGAATTGTTATATACGGTATGTTATGCAAAATAATGCGTACCAATTAAAATAAAAAACGTTCTACTATTTGTATGATAGCATACTTCTGTTCACAACAAACCAAGGAACAGAATTCTACAAGATTGTATATGAAAGTATGTGTCCAGATGTTTACATACAATTTGCTGTATTGGAATCCTGGTCTCATGTTTTAAATCATGAGGAGAAGAAAAGAGCACCAGGATCACCATGTAGACTTTTTGTAAATACAAACATACTGATGAGAGTATAAGTATGTCTAGAATATTAAAGATAATTTTGCATAAAAAATGACTAGGAAAAAAGATTTTTTAATTTTAAAGTTTTTTTGCAGCCGCTTCGTGTGATAGTACCTTGTGTAACCAACGAAAGAAGGTTGGACATATTTACAAACAATTTGGACGGTATTTTGAGAGATCAGGAAATAGATAACATTGGAAGTGTAGATCTAATTTTCTTCCCAATTATAAGAGATGATCATATCATTTTAGTTGTGGTGGACCTAAAAACAACAAATATAGAAATCATGGACAACATAGTTTCCGGTGACATTTCAAACGAAATTAACACAAAAATTGCTGTGGTTTTGGTAAGTAATCTGACTTACGTTTTATTTATAATTAAATACGTGTTTTTGTTAACAAAATACGTTTTGTTTTGACTTACGTTTTCTTTATACCTACATATGTGTTTTAGTTAACAAAATACGTTCTGTTTTTGTAGAGAGATACTCTATGCAGCTATTTGATGGTTAGGGGGGATCCTAATGGGAATAGATTGCAACTAAAAGAACCGCAAGTTCTAGAGATGCCTTGGAGAACAAAATTGAATGGAGTTGATTGTGGTGTATCTTGCATTAGACATATGGAAACCTACATGGGTGGTGGGCTAAAGAATTGGAAATGTGGATTAGGAAATGAGTCACCTGTTAACATATTGAGGTGCAAATATGTAACCAAGATACTTAAATCATATATCAATTTGTTAAAAAATGATTTATTCATGCAAGCTCAAACTTATAGGAATTTGGATAAGTCACAAAGGGCTCTACCCAAAAATTATCTTCAGGTCATCAAGGAACGGCAAAAGAAATGGATGTAGAAACATTTAAAAAATCTGTAATCGTATTTTTGAATTAACACTATGACATGGATGTTCTTTGTTATGGATTTTACGTTTTTCTTCATTTAAATTACGTTCTACGTTTAATATTAGTTAGATTACATACTGTACTTAATACAGAACTTTTTTTTTTAACATTAGTGCGAAATATTTATTTACCAGAACGTATTTTCAGTAATCTCTATATATTAATTAGGTTTTGGGTAATACTTTATTATACGTTTTTTTCTTGTAGTAATACGTTCTATATCTATTAAAAAGCGCACTGAGACAAAACATAAAAAGTTGATATTACCATTACCATTGACTACCGGAAACACAAGCATACCACATACACAAACCAAACAAACGATAAAAGCAAACAAACATCACAACAAACACATAAACTGACCACCAAAAACCCCCATTAACCAACTTAAAACTTCCTAATACCAGCAACACCCTTCTTCTTATCCTTCATGCTTTTCATGGTAACATCAAGAGTTTCAGTGACACTGCGATATATTTCTTTGTTCAACACAATCTGGTCAATAAGGTAATCGGTAGCTTTATCAACTTCCTCGGAATAATCGTCTTCAAGTAAGTTGGTCAAGTTGCTGATGTTGGTGGTAATGTCTTTGACGAGTAAACCTTGCATCATTCCAACAGAGTTCCTCATGACACGATCATCTTTTCTCTGTTGCTTGTGTTGTTGGGTCAGTTTCTCAACAAATTCTTCAGACGAGCGTTTTGATGCAGCAGAAGAAGATGCCATAATTCTCAAGTTTTTTTAAGGGTTTGATAAAAGATAACATGCATGCATGTGTGATGTGGTTATTTATAAAGAAAATGTATATCGGTAGGTGGCAGGTATGAGAGTTTAATTCCTCACCTAATATAATAAATAGGTGGTTGGAATGATAAATGCAAATCAATGAAATTGATATGTTGTATCTTGCCTATAAGTAGCACTCGATAGCCTACTCCACTATATTCACATAAATCATAAAAAATGGCTGCTTCATTGTCAAATGGGAATAGAAAAAGCTTAAAAGAAAGGCTTACCGGTGAAATCATGAAGCAATACTACAAAGACATGTTGTTTCAAGACGTGTTGCAGTAGAACTGCGAAAGTTTAGATGAAGGAATTAAGAAAAGAGATGAGATCACAAAACAATTGCAGCTGTTACCGGAAAGCGTTGTTCGTGACCTTGTGGTCTTGTTCATGATCAATGAAGATGCAACTGATTTGCAAAAGATAGCATCATTTACAAAGGTTCTGAAACAGCTTCGTTGTTCAATGAAATTGAAGATTGATTTTCTATCTTCCTATAACTGATCTGTTAAAATCAGTCTATGTAATCGTTTTTTTGTTGTTTAAAGCTTTATGCTCTATCCATGTAATCGTTTTTAATTATAATGTCGTTTGTTTGTTTCTTAATTCAAAATACATTTCGTTTAAATTTTAATACGCTTATCTTTAAAAACCTGTCTTTTATAAAAATATTACGCATAACTCATATGTAAAATACGTACCCATTTTATAATAAAACGGACTGACATAATATACAATTGATTGAAAGCATCAAACAAATTACTAACCACCAGACAACTAAATATACGCACCTTGGACAACTAAATGCGTACCCTTGTTATTAAAAAACGTACTTGTAGTAAAGAAACATACATAATAATCAAACATAAATAATAGACAAAACATACGCACCGTGGACAACTTAGATACGTACCCTTGATATAAAAAAACGTACTTGTATTAAAGAAACATAAATAATAACCAAAATCGTCTACATGTAAAGTAAAAAACACAAATTATCCAAACAAACAATGGTAAAAAAACATACTAAAAACTCAATTAGTATTAGCATTGCCTCCATCTGCAGCACTTGTTGATCCATTTAAACTAGTATTAGACGTAGCACATGTACGTCTATCATGTCCAGTTTGTCCACACACCTTGCATGTTCTTTTCCTTTTACCCATTCTACTGATCGCCTGTTCTTTTTGAGATTTATACCTTTTGTGAGAACCACAACCCTAGGTCGATGTACAGATACTTCTTCTTCTTGACAAGGTACAAGAGATGAAACAATATCATTTTGTTTAATAGTTTCTTTCTCGTGATACTCTTCTTCAGTCTTGACAACAATTTCTTTTAGTTGATCCCTAAACAAAGATAATTTACTCATATCATTAACCAACTTGTTGACAATATATTCATTTGAACACATTATATCACGTACGACACCGTTAGTCTCGGGATCAATAGAACTTAAAACATGTGGTGGAAGCATTGAACTAGACGAAATGTTGGGAACAGCATCCTTCGTCCATCG
>WOUH02000012.1:969355-987937 GCA_009936405.2 Stevia rebaudiana
TTTTTTCGCGCGTAGTGTAAATTTCGCGATTTCGACCAAAATTTTTTTTATATATATAGGCCGGCAACCCGCGAAATTCCTTAAAATTCTACATATATGATCTTGGCAACCCCACTGTTAACTGGCTAGCTTCGCCACTGATGGATGTGCAACGTGACATAACGAGAATGGATTGTTTGTTTCTTTTCCAGCGGTTGATACACGCCACCTTCTTCCACTAACGCGCTTGACAATTTCACATCACAGCATGGTTGTAAAAGTCGGCCTCCAAGGCCGAGTACTCTCCGAGTAAGTCTTCCTAGGCGATTTTATGCTATTCCGAGGTGGTCCAAGTATTCGGTTAAAGGCAGCACTCATAAGAGGTCTAAGGTATGTGGTATTCTGATGTGTCTATTCTTTTGATTTACTATGACTATAGTTGGAAATTGTTTGATGCAATTATTGATTTGAACATCTATTTTGTTAAATATTAGTAAATTTATTATGTTTTACATATATATAATCTATGGAAAATACAGTTCTTTGTAAGCTATCATGTCCGAGTACTCCCCGAGTACTCCCAACTCCATAGTCGACCGACCTAAAAGCGTTTAGCGACTTTTGCAACCTTGCATCACAGTAAAAAAGAGTGTTATTTCACATATCTACTCAAACAATTACAGAAGATGAGGATGAGATTTCTTGGCTGGATCACACTTCAACAACCACCGATTATCCGATATAAGTGGAAATAGTAGCGTGTTTGGGGTGGTGGTAGAGATGCTATTGTCATCTGAAGAAAGGTGTTAAATCTCTAGCTACCACCAACTACCAACCACCGTAACGTCCGTGCCACCACCACAACAAGATTACCACATGTAACCGGCGGCTTTGCAACCACTCATCGGGAGGTCGATAAGTCTATCACTTTAAAGAGAGAGAAAGTGCGTTCTCTCCGCTTGTGGCAATCTTCGTTGCTGGAATTAGAGACCCCACTGAATGAAGTCGGGACACCACAACCACATCGTGATCAAGGTGCTGAACTAGCGACGGTGGAGGATCACAATTGGTTTTAGAGAGTGTAGGGAGAGGAATCATGTGCAAGGGAGCAAATGTGAGTTTTAAGATGATATTTGAGAATTATTGGGATTTCAAATAAAAATACAATACAACTAAATCACGATTGGGATCCATAAAAAATATCAATTTTCTGATTTTAGTAAAAATATCAAGTTAAATGAGTTAAACATATATAAGAAAATTTTGATAAGAAATTATATATGCTTTTGTTTTAAAAATATTTTATATATATATAACAAATTAAAAAATCAGGGCCCAAGAAAACCATTTACGGTCGCACCTATTGTATACCTTCAAAACCCCGCTCTCTTAATTTATCTGTCTTAATTTATCTGATATTTTAACATCTTTTATAACAGATGGATATAAATCCCAATTAAAAATGATCCCATCAAGTGAAATCAAACATCCATCCGTAGTCTTAATTAAAGACTATTTTGACATATTATTAGTGAAATAGTGATTGTAGTATTTTATGTCACTGCAAGCAAAAGGCTTTGTATGATGAATAAGTAAGAAAAGATGAACAACCAAGTAGTCGAGCATTGACCCGACGTACAAGAGTTGCATGAGAGACTTTTGAAATTTTATACACAACACCTGCGGAAAACTATAAAAGGGAAAGAAATAAACCATAAATTAATATTCAGTGAAAAACTTGTTAAGATGCTTTATTGTGGACAATCTTTGTGGCTGCTCCATCATCATGTTTCAGAGAGTTTCAAAAAATAAAATTAATACACCAAACATAGAAAACTCAACAAGCAAATTTAAATGGATACATAAACGGAATAAATAACTTAATTAGAAACTTTTTAGGTTTATAAACACACATGAGCGCAAAATATAATATAGATGTTTTATGATGCTAAAGTGGTTACCTTAAGGAATAGATTGCTTTAAATAAAGACGCCACTCATCAATATACGCCATCTTGTCATAATTAATCCATCTTTGGTACTTCACATGTCCCTAATCTTTCAATTATCCTTGAAGTTTGACCAAGAAGCTTTGCTGCAATCTTTACGCTTTCCTCTCTTTTCTCTATCACACTTTCATGACATCTCATTGTTATGACTCGCGGTATATTGGTGAAGCAAGCAGAAAATATGTCCGCAATTATGTCATTTAGATGGGCAAACATTTGCTTTTTGGTAACGGGTTCTATGTTTCTTTGGTATCTAAGCAAGATTGTTTGTGTGATTCGGTACATTGAATTGGCGGCAATTAACGTGTGTGAAGGGTTGTGGGCCAGTTCTCCGTCAATGCTTTCCTTGACTTTTGTCACAATCTCTTTAGCTTTATCAGAAAGGCATTTAACGATCTCTCTAGATGTTTTCCCTCTCAAACATTTTGTTGCTACAGGATTATCTAGCCACTTGCGTTTGTCTTCAATTTCATGCCATAAGATCATAGTGGTCTTCCGAATATTTACAAATTCATTTGTACTATTAAGGCTTTCTTCTACAAGATGGGTGATTGAAAGGCCTTTACCAACACTCCTTAACAAGCTCTCAACTTCGTCCTCATGAATATTTGGGAGCGCCATAGCAATGCATGTTAAGGTTACTATTGGTAAGCTCCAGTTATTAACAAGTTCAACATAAAGAAGAGGTTGAATATCATCACTGTTAAAGATCTTCACTCCCTTGAACCCAGTAGATCTCTCAATAAACTTTAAAAGATTGTTGTGTTGTTCCTTCGCTGCCTTCAATATGAAAGATCCACAGAGTTTGCTATTCGCTTTAGTGTATTTTCCGCAAGCTCCGTCTCATTGTCAATTCGTAAGACGTAATGGCTAAGGTCTTCGTCAGAATCTCCAATTCTTGAGGAGATGGGCGGAGTAAACCACCTTGTCTTCAATGAGAGTCGACGACAAAAATAATTGACTACAAATATTGGAATGAGGGTCGGTATGAGCCATATCAGTTTGAATGACAGGACAGTTAGCTTTTGACATACAATGCCAAGGCTTAGAATGGTACTTTTTGAATTATAGATGAGCCTTCTTGAGGTTCTACTATTTGATAGAAAAGGTACAGGACCGTGTTTCATGCAACTTTTGGGTCCAGTACTTCTCTACTTTAAAAAACATTAAATAACTTCTATTCCATTTAGTGCCCAACTTGAAGCTAAAAACTGAAAAACATCTAGATATAGGAGCAATGATTCCCACCACGATTCCAATGGACTGTATTATAAAGATGACAAGTGCTGACCACTTGTATGATGATCCATCTAGACTCTTAAAATCTAATAGCATTATCTTAATACCATACGGTCCAAACCAAAAATCGAACACCATAATCAAGTTCATGACGAAAACCATTACACAAACTACACCGGAAGCAGTGCATAATGGATTACTAACTATCCCAAACTGAGGGCTACCAGTTTCTGCCATGACCCAGTACCTCCTCACATGTTGTCTTAGTATATCAACTCTAGACCTTTGCGTATGTTGTAGACCTTGAACATTTTTGTTTATGGCTTGATACTTTGATTCTAACATTTCCTTACATGTAAGGATTGTTAAAGATAAAGAAATCATGATTATTAGTAAAAGGAGCATCATACCCATATAGAAGTATGCAATCATGACATAGCTAGTCTCCACATCAAGAGGAACTCCAATAGCCCCTGTACTTATTTGAATGAAAATATTCACAATGATGGTGATAACTAGAATGGACATACCTATTACATTTGCTAGTAGTGTCTCGTTGTCCATAGATGCCAAAGAAGGCATTAAGTTAACCATCATTGTGCACATAAAAGCCACACTTCCTAGCTTGGTTCCTTGGTCCAAGAAAGTTGGCTTCCCACTACTTATATCAACCGGCAATTTCATTGCAATGGTTATCACTGTAATAGATGCCGCGTTGAGAGTGAAATATTTACATGGAAACCAGAATTTTTTATTCCGGAGACCATGGAACAAATCGGCCACCATGGCAAGGATGCAGAAAAGAGAGGCGATTGCGATGTAGATCCCAATCCACACCATAGGTTTGCTAAACTTGTCGCTATATTCCGCTTCCTTCTTCTTAGCACAACACGAATACAGTTGGCTGGCTTCGTCGTCGGTGATGATTTTACGTAAGTTATTGCCAGAATAGTATAAAATGGAGACAATTTGAGAACATCTATCTGATGAACCGAAGCTGGGATCTTTTAACCTAAATAGATGCCAAGATATACCCATCTCGTTTATAAGAATAAACTGTATATATGCACCGAACGAAAGAAGACCATGAACATATAGCTAGTACTAGAACACAAATATAAATTTTACGTTGAGAAATTTTTATTGAAGAGGTTTAGCTTTTAACGAGATCTGGGTTATTTGTTGGATCTGAATTCTTGAAACGCAGAAGTTAAGTATCGATGAATAGATGAACAGTGTGGGTGGAATTTAAAGTGAGGATACGAGGAATAAGTTCTATGGTCAAATCGGCGTTGTTCCCACTTAAGTTGCTTTTACATTTTAAAGTCACATTTCTTATAATTTATTGTTATATACTTATATTTCTTTCCGTTAGCTACCACCACCTTCATTTGTTAGCCCACTTAATCTCGGTGGCCCGACTCCGAGCCCATGGAGCGGCGCTACTTGTTAGACCGATCGAGCCAATGATCGGGCCTAAACCCGTGGGATCTAATGAGCAAGTATTAGAGTCCAATTAAACTTGGTTTTTTGTAATTAATTAGATTAGGCTATTCTAGAATATTAGAGTCCTAGTTAATATCTAATTAGTTTTCTTTTTCTTCAAGCTTGTAATGCCTATATAAACCCGAGCATGTGGGAGGCTAATTAATGTTGGTTATTATTTCCAGCTAATGAAAGTTAACCTAGATCGAGTTATGATCTAATCTTTGTGTTCTTGATTATTTGACTGGGAATATACCTGTTTCAATTGGCATCAGAGCTGTGTTTCAAGATTACCGAGTTTTTTTTTTCTTTTTTCTAACCTGCTGTTCGTTGATCACGAGAGCCGAGAGGATAAGATTACTATTGCTTCTTATCTCCAATCAAAATAATTCGCGTTACAAAAATCACCTGCTACCGTCAAAAGGTAGGGTCGATTTTATTTATTTTGGTTTGAAGATAACTTGGAAGCCAAGGTTCGGTAAAGTACGTTCCAACTGGAAAAAGGGCCAAAAGGAAAAGCTTGTTTTTTCCTTCTAAAGTACACGTACAGTAGGTATCGTATTTTTAAGGCGTTTTCAACAAACTTGGAAACCAAGTTTCGTAAGTTGTGTGTTTTAACTGGCTACGAATCATAAAGCAGTTTTAACATACAGTCGAAGATTGAAAATTAAAAACATGGTTCAACCGGATGATCAACAGGTCCATGCTCGGGACAACACTATGATCCCGCTTGAATGCCCCATGTTAATGAAGACCAACTACACCATATGGGCGATTCGAATCAAAGCCCTGTTTCGAACCCACGGATTATGGCAAGTAGTTGAACCCGTACCCGGCGCCGTAATCGATGAGAAGAAGAATAGCTCGGCGATAGCATACTTATTCCAATCGGATACCAGAAGATCAGATCTTACAAGTAGCCAAATACGAGAACGCGAAAGATATTTGGGATGCAATTAAAACCCGCTATATCGGTGAGGATAGGGTGAAAGAAGCACGTCTACAAACCTTAACTACCGAGTTTGAAGCGTTGAAGATGAAAGATAATCAGTCAATCGATGATTTTTCTGGGAGACTATCCGGACTCCTCACAAAGTTTACAACTTTAGGAGCACCGATTGAAGAAGCAAGAGTGGTGAGAAAGTTTTTAACTTGCATGCCAAAGCGATTCATAAATATTGTTGCTTCAATCGAACAGATGGTGGACCTCAAAACAATCAAGTTTGGGGAGATTGTAGGACGTTTAAAAGCCTTTGAAGATCGAGTTAAAAGTGTTGAAGAAAACGAACCGAGTGGTAGCAAAGGCAAAGGGAAGAGCTTTAGCAATTCTCTAGACCGAGGTCGAGGAAAGCAAACGGGTCGATCTCATAACGATCAAAACAAAGGCGATAACCGAGGGAACGAGAACGATCTGGCAAAGAAAGATAAATCTCGTGTTCAATGTTTTCGTTGCGACAAACTTGGGCACTATGCCTCGGTTTGCCCCGAAAGGAGGGCTAGAAGAGAAGAAGCAAATTTAGCCGAAAAAGAAGACCGACCCGAGATCCTTATGATGATTAGAACTCAAGAAAAGGTGTTCTTGAATGAAGAAAAAATTCACCCGAAACGTTATGAGGACGAATCAAACAAAGACGGTTTATGGTACCTTGACAACGGTGCTAGTAATCATATGACCGGTACGAGATCCTTTTTCTACAAGTTGGATGAAGGTGTTGCCGGGCAAGTAAAGTTTGGAGATGACTCACACGTTGAAATAAAGGGTAAGGGTTTTATTCGTGTCTTGTGTGAAGATGGGAAAGAAAGAATTATTCAAAACGTCTATTTTATCCCAAGCTTAAAGAGCAATATTTTAAGTTTGGGTCAAGCTACCGAAAGTGGGTGCAAGGTGGTTATGGAAGATGGTTTTCTTTGGCTTCTTGACAAACAAAGGAAGCCATTAATGAAGGTGCCAAGGTCAAAGAATAGGTTATACAAGATCAAGTTGCAAATTGGAACACCGGAGTGCTTACTCTCAAAATATGAAGACCCGGATTGGTTATGGCATGCACGACTTGCCCATTTGAATTTTGATTCAGTGAGGGCTCTCACAACTCAAGATTTGGTACGTGGTGTTCCATCAATCTCTTATAAAACTAACCTTTGTGACATTTGTTTAGTAGGTAAACAAACATGGCAACCGTTTCCAAATCAAGCTAAGTTTCGGGCCACTCGTCTACTAGAATTGGTCCACGGTGATCTATGTGGACCGATATCACCAATTACACCGGCGGGAAAGCGATACATATTCTTGCTAGTAGATGATTTTTCTCGCATCATGTGGGGATTTTTGTTAAAAACCAAAGATGAGGCATTCGAGACATTTAAAAAATTCAAGTGTTTCGTTGAAGGGGAGAGTGGTTGGAAGATAGGAACGTTTGGTTCCGATCGTGGACTCTCATGAATTTTTGGAGTTTTGTACTAAAGAAGGTATCACTAGACATTATTCCGCTCCACATACACCCCAACAAAATAGTGTAGTGGAACGGCGTAACCGAACGGTGATCGAAGCAATACGAAGCATCCTAAAAGCTACAAATGTTCCACAACGATTTTGGGGAGAAGCCGCGAGACATGCCATCTACATCCTAAATCGGGTACCCACAAAGTCACTACCAGGCAAGACTCCTTATGAAGCTATGAAAGGACAAAAACCAAATTTAAGTCATCTTCGGGTTTTTGGTTGCATCGGGTATGTGAAAACTCCTTCAACAACAATGTTAAAAAAACTAGATGATCAAAGCTCTCCAATGGTTTATTTCGGATCTGAACCGGGGTCTAAAGCTTATCGTATGTATGACCCGGTTAGAAACCAAATACATGTTAGTAGAGATGTAGTTTTTAGTGAAAAACTTGGATGGTCTTGGAATAGAAAATTTGCTACTGAGCAAAACGTCAAAATAGATGAATTGTGGCGAAATGATGAAGCCCAAAATGGGCCCAATATGTTGGCAACTACATCGGAGCTAATTATGGGGCAATCTGAACATGGCAGCCCAGTTAGGGCCCAAACGCAGCCCATTTAGTCCAGTGGATCTGTGACAGCTTCTGCCCAGCTCTCGGCAGAGCCTGTTTCAGCCCAACCAGGTCCAAGTTATTCAAATGCAGCCGAGTCAGTTCACTCGGGAAATTCTGACGATTTTGAGACTGATTCCGGCTCTTTTCAACAATAAAATTCAGCTCTTATTATCCCAAGAAGATCAACACGAGTCTCTAATATTCCAAAAAAATTTGATGATTTTATTTTGGATGGAAATGTTAATTACGAGGGAAATAGGAATGATGAAATTGAAGACCAAGAACTTCTTTTAACCCAAGATGGTGAACCGGTGAGTTATATCGAGGCATCCGGGGTAAAAGAGTGGGTAACGGCGATGGAGGCGGAAATTGCATCTATTGAAAATAACAAGACTTGGCAACTAGTGGATTTACCCGTGGGTCATAAACCCATTGGTTTGAAGTGGTCTATAAAATCAAGAAGGATGCCTCGGGAAAAAATCATTAAATACAAAGCTCGTCTCGTTGCTAAGGGGTATGTTCAAAAGTTTGGAATTGATTTCAATGAAGTTTTTGCACCCGTGGCACGGATTGAAACCGTAAGGTTATTACTTGCCTTAGCCGCCCGAGGAGGATGGGAGGTTCACCATTTAGATGTGAAGTCGGCTTTCTTACATGGTGACTTAAACGAAATGGTGTTCATATCTCAACCGGAAGGCTTTATTCAAAAGGGGAAAGAAAGGCAAGTTTATAAATTGGTGAAAGCCCTTTATGGGTTAAAACAAGCTCCTAGAGCTTGGAATTTGAAGCTTCATAAAGTACTAAAGTCACTTGATTTCCATCGATGTCAACACGAGACGGCGGTTTACCGGAAATATATCAACAACGATATCCTAATTATTGGTGTTTATGTTGATGATTTAATTGTTACAGGTTCAAGTTGTGAAGAAATTGCAAGATTCAAGAAACAAATGGAAGATCAATTCGAGATGACTAATTTGGGTTTACTTTCTTTCTATCTTGGAATTGAAGTATTACAAACTAACTCGGGAATTGAGATCAAGCAAGAAAGTTATGCAAAGAAGATTTTGAAAGATGCAAACTTGGAAAATTGCAATCCTACTAAATGTCCACTTGAGCCGGGTGGGTATGAAACTTTCCAAAGAAGAGAAGGGTAAGCCGGTAGATGCTACAAATATAGACACTTAATTGGGTGTTTGAGATATTTATTGCATACGAGACCCGACTTGAGTTTTTCTATTGCTATTGCGAGCCGATATATGCAAGATCCAATGGAATCTCACTTGCAAGCCGTTAAGCATTTTTAAGGTATTAAAGGTACTACATCATATGGGCTAAAGTATTCAAGGGGTGGAAGTCGACACCTATATGGGTATTGTGATAGTAGTCATGGAGTTTGACAATGATGATGGAAAATGCACAACCGGGCATGTTTTTTTACTTTGATGATGCCCCGGTGACTTGGTGTACCCAAAAGCAAGCAACGGTGGCTCTTTCTTCGTGTGAAGCCGAGTTCATGGCCGCCACCGCCGCCGCGAGTCAAGCCTTATGGCTTAGAGGTTTGCTTAGTGAAATAACGGGTTGGCCGATTCAAAAGGTTAGTTTATATGTTGATAACACCTCGGCCATAGCACTTATGAAAAACCCGGTATTTCATGGGCGAAGCAAACACATTAACACAAGGTACGACTTCATTAGAGAATGCATTGAGAAAGAGGATGTTAGTGTGGATCATATTGCGGGTAACGAGCAACGAGCCGACATATTGACCAAATCATTGCCAAGGATCAAATTTGATGAGATGCAAAAGCTACTTGGAGTGGAAGACACATGCAACACTAAACCGAGATTAGGGGGGTGATTGTTAGCCCACTTAATCTCGGTGGCCCGACTCCGAGCCCATGGAGCGGCGCTACTTGTTGGACCGATCGAGCCAATGATCGGGCCTAAACCCGTGGGATCTAATGAGCAAGTATTAGAGTCCAATTAAACTTGGTTTTTTGTAATTAATTAGATTAGGATATTCTAGAATATTAGAGTCCTAGTTAATATCTAATTAGTTTTCTTTTTCTCCAAGTTTGTAATGTCTATATAAACCCGAGCATGTGGGAGGCTAATTAATGTTGGTTATTATTTCGAGCTAATGAAAGTTAACCTAGATCGAGTTATGATCTAATCTTTGTGTTCTTGATTATTTGACTGCCTGTTTCATCATTACCTTTAAAGTCGCTTTTTCGTAAACTATATTTTGTTCCAAGTTTAAACATGAGTTTCCTTCTTTTCGTACACGTATCTTTCGGTTCGCTTTCGTGTATAATAGCTGTAAAAAATAATGTAATACTAGTTGAGATTAGAGGTGCACAAACCGAGTATTTTCAGTAATTGGTTCCGGTTATAGAACCGGTTGCGGGTTTTTTTTTAAGACGAAAAAATCGGGTATAGCAATGGCAGTTTTGGTTCCGGGTACGGGTATTGGCTAAGAAACTCATACCCTATGTACCGGGTACGGGTAGGGTGATATTCAAGAGCCGGGTATTTTAATACCATGCTTTCGGGTTTTCTTATACCTTGTTTTTTAGTTCTTTAATGGCATGTTTTTAGGTTAATAATTTTTATCAAGCTTTTAATACAATTAGTGTTTTTTACTAAGATAAATTTGTAATATAAAAGCTAAAAAAAATACTTTAATACTTTATTTATATTTATTTTTAGAACTGAAAAGCCTACAAAAATATATATATCAGATACGCATTATAATAAAATAAATAGTCTTCGTCACTGTCGTCATCACCTTGTTGTTTGTGTTACGTTTTTGAAAGTCAATTTTAGAGTGTTTATGTTGCGACTTTGAGTTATTTTAACAATTTTTAGTGTTTTGATTAAACTC
Source organism: Stevia rebaudiana (assembly GCA_009936405.2). Classification (NCBI taxonomy): domain Eukaryota; kingdom Viridiplantae; phylum Streptophyta; class Magnoliopsida; order Asterales; family Asteraceae; genus Stevia; species Stevia rebaudiana. The sequence goes on from WOUH02000012.1 coordinate 980,008, forward strand.
AAACATACACCAACTATTTATACTAATTACTTATGGTGGTAAAACAATTATATAATAGTATTTTTAGGAATCACCTTGTGAAACGGATCACCATGTATCAAAAAACATTGACATGGTGATCCACCCACCCCAACCTCTAACCCAATTCGGCGTAAATTTGCTTAGGCAAGATTTCAACACATGACCTCTCATAAAAAGTCATTGGTACGTTAACATTGAAAGTTGAAACAAATGTCATTTTGATCATTACAAAGTTATATAATTTCTATCTACAAACCCGTGTAATACACGGGTTTATAACCTAGTATTTACATATTCATTTCCACTATTGAGGCTAAAGTTGATCAATGGCTTATTGAGCACCATAAGTGACAAATCAGGACGGAGATTATATAAAAGAACATTATATAAAAAATGTGATCTATACATAACATCAAGTGACTTGATCCATACAATATTAAATATACGAACGCTATTCTTTCACGAAAAACTTTAATTCATAAACAACATAGCCTGATTCATCAACACCACCAAACTCTAACTTCTACACACCACAAGTCAGTTGTAGGACTGGTTGCATGAAGACGGTCAATTGGGCAGGATGGGTTCAGGTTAGAATACGTTCAGGTCAGAACATGTTGTCAAATAAATGGTCGTTTTAGTTTGGGTGAGAACAGGTTTTCACATAATTGGATATGTGTCAAAATTAAAACGGGTTGCTTTTAGAATGGTTAATTTGTTGTGGATGAATATGGTTTTTAAAAGATTGTTACTGTCAAACTATCACAACAACGTTGTCACTTTGGATGGGTAACTGATTCAGTGAAAGATCTTTTTAAAGATGTTTCAAAACCTGTTAAATGCTTCACCTTGCATCACCTATCAGAGAGCCAGAGAGGTACAAAAATAAAATAAATATTAGCCCGAACATTTTAAAATTAGCAACCTAAAACAGATACATCAAAAAATGTAAAGCATTTGTAGTAATTAAATCAGTTAACCAGGTATATAGTATATAGTATATACGCACCAATGAAGCTATAGAAACTACCTTAAGGAATAGATTGCTTAAAATAAAAACGCCAATCATCAATACGTGCCATCTTGTCATCATCCATAATTGGTAGTTCAAGTGTATCTAGTTTTTCTATCATCTTTGTAGTCTTACCAAGAAGCCTTGCGGCAACCTTCACACTTGCCTCTCTTTTTTCTATCGCACTTTCATGGCATCTCATTGTTATGACTCGCGGTATATTGGTGAAGCAAGCAGAGAATATGTCCGCAATCATGCCATTTAAATGGGAAAACAACTGCTCTTTGGTAACTCGTTCTTCTATGTTGGTTCGGATTCCAAGCAAGATTGTTTGTGTGATTCGGTACATCGAATTGGCCGCAATCAACGTATGTGAAGGAATCTCCACCGGTTCTCCGTTAGTACTTTCTCTTAATTTTGTCACTGTTTGTTTAGCTTTATTAGAAAACCATTCAACAATCTCTCTTGTTGTTTTCGCTTTAAAGACATCTGTTACTAGAGAATGATCCAACCACTTGCATTTGTTTTCAACCTCATGCCATAAGATTTGAGTGGTCTTTCGAATACTTACATATTCACTCGCACTATTGAGGCATTCTTCCACAAGATGTGTGAATGAAAGACCTTCGTCAACACTTTCAAACAAGCTCCCAACTATCTCCTTTGGAATATCTGGGAGAGCAACTGCGATGCATGTTAACGTTACTACTGGTAAGCTCCAACTGTTAACAAGTTCAACCGAAAGCAAAGATTGAACATGATCATTGTCAAAAATCTCTACTCCTTTGAATCCAGTAGATTTCTCGAGAAGCTCAAAAAGATTGTTGCTTTGTTCCTTCTCGGCCGACAATATGAAAGAATTCATAGATTTTGAAATGCTCTTTAGTGTTTTTTCAGCAAGTTCCCTCCGATTGTCAGTTTGTAAGACGTAATTGTTGAGGTCTTCATCTATATCATCAGTTCTAGAGGTGATAGGTGGAGTAAACCACCATGCCTTCATTGACTTCCAACAATAAACCACAAATATTGGGCTTACTATCACTATGAACCATGTCACTTTGCACAATATCACAACAACCTTTTGAAAGCCAATGCAAAGGCTTAGAATAATATTCTTCAAATTATAGATGAGACTTCTTGATCTTCGACCACTTGATAAAAAAAGTACAGGGCTTTGTTTCCACTCATGCAACTTTTGTGTATAATACTTCTCTACTTTAAAAAAAGTGAAATAATTCATATTCCATTTCGTGCCCAATTTGAAGTTGAAAACTAAAAAACACCTAAAGATAGGAGCAATGGTTCCCACAATGACTCCAATGGTCTGTGTAAACAAAATGAGAGTTGTTGACCACTTGTATGGCGATCCACCCAAATAATCTAGTATGGACAAATTTACTTGAGGTCTTTCGATTCTTATAACTACGTACAACAAAAACACGTTTATGACCATAACGATTACGCAAATTACACCAGAAGCAGTGGATAATGGACTACTAGCCATGACAAACTGAGGGCTACCAGTTTCTCCCATTACCCAATACCTTCTTACATGTTGTCTTAGTTTCTCAACTTTAGACATTTCGATATGCCGTAAACGTTGATCAATTAAAGCAATTTTGGCTCGATACTTGGATTCTAATAATTCCTTAGATGTTAGAATTGTCAGAGATGAAGAAATCATGATTATTAGTAACATGAGGATCATAGCTAAATAGATGTATGCAACAAGAGTGTATTCAAATTTGTTATACCATCCACCTAAAGCATGCTTATCAATAACACCTGTATTTATCTGAATGAATATATTCACAATCATCGTGATAACGAGAATACACAAACCTATTACGTTTGCTAGCAGTGTCTTGTTGTCCATAGACGCCAACGAAGGCATAAAGTTAGCCATCATCGTGCACATAAAACTTAAACTTACTAACTTTGCTGCTTGGTGTGTGTAACTTGGCATCTCACTACTTAGATCAACTCGCTGTTTCATGGTGACAGCTACCACGGTGATAGATGCAGCATTGAGAGTGAAGTACTTACATGGAAACCAAAACTTTTTGTTTCGGAAACCATGAAACAAATCTGCAGCCATCGCAACGATGCATACAAACGATGCTATTGCAATGTAGATCCCGATCCACACCATTGGTTCGCTATAACGGTCAGTGATTTCACTCTGCCCTATTCTACTACAAGAAAGTCCCAATATTTGAATGTCATGATCGCTGATGCTTCTACTTAATTCTTTGTCAGAATGGAGTAGATTCATTAGAATATCCACTATTCCATTGCATCTTTTGTATGAACTCATGTTGAGATTTTTGTAGAAAGCAGACGAACTCACTCACAGGTTGCACCGAGAAATTTGGGATCGTTGAACTGAAAGTTAAGTAATTGAATTGGAATGAACATTGACTTTCCAGTATACGTAACTTTGACCACGGTCTGAATCGGATCGTAGACTTTGACCATCGACCGAATCGTAGACTTTAATCACCGACCGAATTAAAAAATTACGAGTGCAAACGAGTAATTGATGCCGATGTATGAAGTGGATGCTGATTATCTGCAAAATAGACGATAAATAAACATCTGTTTATCTGAATTGACAGTTTGTACCGAGTAATTGAATCACCATTGAATAGGTCACTGGTAGGTTGCTGTTGTGGAGGTCGATTGAAATAGTTTAGGGACTGTGGGGGTGGTTTGACGGTGGGTTGCGGCGGTGTATCCGTCGGCGGACTACCTGAAGCGACAGAGAAGAACGGATTGTTTGATTGGGATTAAAAGGTTAGTCGGGTCTTGGACCGGGTTAGAAGCAGACCCATGACGAGGCGGGTTAAACCTTTGCACGCGTAAGCTTAAAAGAAAACGGTGATTGAAGATTTATTTGACACATGATTTAATGTCATGTTTTGATTATGTTATGTATAGACTTTTGTTTCATTGTTTGATAGTTATTATCTCTTTTAAATAGAAAAGAGATATTTATCGGAATCAAAATTATTCAGGTATAATGGAAAGATTGGGCTAAACCTTCAAATGTAGATTTGATAAAAGAAGAGATTTATTTTTAACCGAAATTAGGTCTAAATTTATGTCGTTAAATTGGGATTAGTGGCCGTGGTGTGAATAGTTCACAATGCAATTGTTTGATTGTTGAATTTTGTGATTTCCAGCTTCTTGTTGACCTATTTTTTGCTTAGTTAAGTTATGTTACAAAAATCCGTTTCATGATACAAACCCCTTTCTTTGCTCCCGTTTTCTCTACTGGTATTATTCATATTTTATAGATTCCACATCGAATAATATTGTGTAAATTAAAATATAAAACGCATGATGTTAAAAAATGATTTGTTCATTATAAGTGACTTGATCCATAATATATTATAATATAAAGGTTCTTGCACTGACAACTTTGATTCATACACAACAATATACACATACATCAATCTCAAATTGTAAATATACACATCGGTGAGGCTAGAGAGACAACCTTAAGGAATAGAATCTTTCAAATAAAGACGCCACTCATCAATATACGCCATCTTGTCATCATCTATGATTGGTAGTTCGAGTGTCTCTATCCTTTCTATTATCTTTGTAGTTTTACCAAGAAGCTTTGCTGCAACCTTCACACTTGACTCTCTTTTCTCTATCGCGCTTTCATGACATCTCATTGTTATGACTCGAGGTAAGTTGGTGAAGCAAGCAGAGAATATATCTCCAATCATGCTATTTAAATGGGCAAACAACTTCTTTTTGGTAACTAGTTGTATATTGTTTTGGTATCTAACCAATAGTGTTTGTGTGATCCGATACATTGAGTTGGCTACAATCATAGTCTGGGAAGGGTTCTCTAGCAGTTCTTCGTCAATACTTTCGTCGATTTCTATCATAATTTCTTTAGCCTTATCTAAAAACCACTTTAGGATCTCTATTGTTGTTTTCCCTTTAAAAACATCTTTTGCTAGAGGATTTCCCAACCACATGCATTTGTTTTCAACCTCGTTCCACAAAGACATACTGGCCTTTCGTACACTTGCATTTTCACTTGCACAATTAAGACTTTCTTCCACAAGATGGGTGTAAGAAAGACCTTCACCAACACTTTCAAGCAAGCGCCCGACTTTGTCAATTGGGATATTTGGGAGAGAAACAGCTATGCATGTTAAGGTTGCTATTGGTAAGCTCCAGCCGTTAACAATTTCAGTAGGAAGGAGAGGTTGAACGTGATCGGTGTCAAAGATATCCACTCCTTCAAATCCGGTAGATTTTTTTAGAAGCTGCAAAAGATTGTTGTTTTCTTCTTTCGCAGCATTCAATACGAAAGAATTCATATGCTTTAGTATTCGCTTTAGTGTTGTTTCAGAAAGCTCCATCTCATTGTTAATTTGTATAACGTAATTGCTAAGGTCTTCGTCTCTATTGTCACCACTCGAGGTGACGGACGTAGGAAACCACCTCGCCTTCATAGACTTGTAACGATTTAAGCAAATAATGACAAATACTGGAATCAATATCGCTATGAGCCATACCAATTTGCATAATACAACAATTACCTTTTGAAATCGAATGCAAACACTTAAAATGATATATTTTGAATTATAGATGAAACTTCTAAATCTTAGACTGCGTGATAGAAAAGGTATAGGACTTAGTTTCCACTCATGCAACTTTTGGGTCCAGTAGTTCTCTACTCTAAAAAATCTTAAATGATTCCTATTCCAATTAGTGACCAACTTGAAGTTGAAAACTAAAAAACATCTAAATATAGGAGCGATAGTTCCCACTAAGACTCCAACGGATTGTGCTGTAAAAATTGCAATGGTTGACCATTTGTATGGTGATGAAAACCAAATCTTAGTATGATACACAGCTTTGATGGCCATAAGCAGCTTCACGAGCAACAAAATTACACATATTACACCAGAAGCAGTTGATAATGGATTACTAGCCACCACAAATTGAGGGCTACCTGTTTCTGCCATGACCCAAAACCTCCTCACATGTTGTCTTAGTTTATCAACTGTAGACAACCGGATATTTTGTACCCGTTGATCACTTAAAGATATTTTGTTTGTGACTTGATACTTGAATTCTAAAATTTTCTTTGATGTTGGAATTGTTAGAGATGAAGAGATTATTATGATTAGTAACACCATGATCATAGCCGTGTAGATGTATGCAAACATATCTAAGTTAATATTATAATTAAATGACCCGCCATCAAGAGGAGTTCTAACAATAACACTGGTATTTATCTGGATGCAAATGTTCACGATCACCGTGATAGAGAGAATAGCCAAACCTATTACATTTGCTAGCAGAGTCTTGTTGTCCATTGAGGCTAAAGAAGGCATAAAGTTGGCCATCATCGTGCACATGAAAGCCAAACTTCCTAGCTTGGTTTCTTGGTCCATGTAGCTTGGCATCGGACTAGTTAGATCTACTGGTAGCTTCATGGCGACTGTTATCACCGTAATAGATGCAGCGTTGAGGGAGAAATATTTGCTTGGAAACCAGAACTTTTTACTTCTGAAACCATGCAACAAATCCGCCGCCATGGCAAGGGTGCACAACAATGATGCTATTGCGATGTAGATCCCAATCGGCAACATAGGCTCACTATACTTGTCACTGATTTCCTTTTCATACAACGCGTTACAAGAAACTCGCAATTGGTCGACGTCATCCTCACTCATGTACTTACCTAAATCTTTTTCGGGATATAAATGGAACAGAGTACTCACAATCCGGTAACATCGGTCTGATGAAATCTCGAAGGAAATGCTCATTTTGAGATTTTTTAGCCAACTACCGAGTAAGTTTAGGTTAATTATTAACAAAACAAAAGTATATAAAGATATGGTTTATTAAGAAATATCGGTACTGTTGCGCTGTGTTGCGCTTAAACTTTCAATGCAATTGAATGACCTTGGACTTTTTAAACGGGGGCAGACTTTAACGACCAATTCAAATAAAAAAGAAAATACTAAGGAAGATGGTCCTATACACTTACCATTTAATTCAATGTTTAGTTTATAATTTACATACAATGACATTGAATGATCACTAAAACATTATTTTGTCCAAAAACAAATCTTGGTATCTATTTGTCTACGTTGAGATTAATTGTTGGTAAAGAAGAAAGGAAATATATTAATAGAAAACTCATTTGTTAGCTTTTTGAACCTTGTCCCATGTCTTTTAAGCATTTATAGTTTTTTTCATACAACGTAATCTTTTATAAAATTAAACCATAAAACTAACGTTTGTTTCTTTTAAATTTGACTACCATACAGATATATTTTTTTAAACTTAAAAAATATAGTACGTTGATATGTTATATCATAGTACAAAAAGTTTAATACAAAATAATCTATTACAAAAAGTCTCCGTTAAAAACATCTAGCACAAAAAATACAGTACAAAAAGATATATAAATACAATAAAAAAAACCTAGTAAAAATTCGTATTTTTTGGATTTTTATACTGGTATTTTTTGTACCGGCTTTTTGTCATTGATTTTTTGTACAAGATTTTTATGTACTAAGTTTTTTTTTGTAGCATTTTTTTATACCAAATATACCTTCATTTTGTTTATACCAAATATACCTTCCTTTTTTATATCAAATATACCAAACTTTTTATACCAAAGGAAATAGTATTAATACAAAACTCATTTGTTAGCTTTTTGAACCTTGTCCCACGTCTTTTAATCATTCATAGTTTTTTTCATACAACGTAATCTTTTATTAAATTACAGCATAAAACTAACGTTTGTTTCTTTTTAAATTTGACTACCATACAAATATATTTTTTTAAACTTAAAAAATATAGTACGTTGATATGTTATATCATAGTACAAAAAGTTTAATACAAAATAAT
>WOUH02000012.1:988037-1010930 GCA_009936405.2 Stevia rebaudiana
AACACTGTCGCGATACTACCGAACGAATTCCCGGCTTGTGTGTGTGTTTAGAAGACGAGAGAGAGGTGCCATTGATCTGTGCTCGAGCTGAGCTTTATATAGGCATGGCCCGGGAGCCACGCGTGGCGCGCAAATCGAGAAGGAACACCCGCGCGTGGGTGTGTGATGTGGTGGCGCGTTGTGACGATGCCACGTGTCCCGTGACTCACCCTGCCTTTCGCCACGTGTTGCCACATGTCAGTCACAATGCCAGCATTCTCCTGAAGTTGCCAAGTGTCCCGGGGTGGTTCCCGAGGCGCCACGTGTCCCGGCCCGTCGTTTTGTGGCCCGGTCAGTGTTTCCGGTTAACTGTTTTGTCATTTCCCGCTTCGTTCGGACTCCGTTTTGAGTGCGGTTTTCGCCTACGTTCATTATTCTTCTTTCCGCATCTAACCCCATTGGTCTCACTTTCAAATGAGGTGGTTAGATTTTGGACCTATCATAAGCTCCTTGTTAAGCGTGTAACTTTCAAACCGTCGCTCAAACCAAAATTCTGCTTACGCTCAAATACTTCTAAATTATTTTATGAATATAACCAAAACATTTATCTCATATAAATACTTGGTTACACTAAGGTACCGTTAGAAATTCTAAGGTCCTAAATACTAGATTCTAATCGGAAGAACGTTATTAACAGATGGAATGTTATTTAATTATCGTAATCACAATATCCAAAATTCGTGGTGTTACAGTGATGATGACGATCTCGGATTTGAGCCGTAGGTTATTTCCTCCTCCACAACATAATCCAAGTTCATTCCAGCTCACGAAATGGCAAGGAAGAACATGAGCACGATTGCACGAGTCGATCCAGTAACAAAACCTAAGCTAGACCCTGAAAGGAGACTTTTGGCTTATTCAGTATGAAAACAATTGACCTAGCATTGCTCAAATCAAAGAAGGCTACACAAGATCAAGCTAGATTAAGCTCCCGCAAACAAAAAGACATATATATGTTAAATTCATGTTGAGTATGATACATGTTGTAAAGGTTTTCTAATATATGATTGACGAGTTTTAGTAAGACTTTAACAAAACAACACAACTGACAAATAGTATAAATGTGGATCTTTCTATACTAATAAAAAAAAATATCTCAAATGACATTTGTCTCAATTATAGGGCCTCTAACATCACATTGACATTTGTCATCAACATATTAAATCTCTAATTTTGTTTAAATTTTAATTACGAAAAGTTAATTAATAGTTTTTATTACGAGAAATAAATTAGGTCTTTTACCATATATACAACTCTTTTTTCACAAGTTACTCAAATTTAAATTTAAATTTTCAACTAAAAATATAATCATTCCTTATTCTTTGTTTTCCATAGTTAATTATTAATATTTTTTAATAATTATTTCAGTTTTAAATTCATATTTAAATTCTTATATTTTTATAACTTATTCTGTAATAGTTTATCAAAAATAGTTTAATATCCTTTACATATTTACATTACAATATTTTAACTTTTTAAATCACATATTAAATCTAAACCATTTCAAAATATCCATTCATTAACATTTTAAACCTATTATATCGTTTTCTACGTGCTTTTCAACTTTATTATGTAAAATAGTATACATTTGAAGATTCGCTAACCATGGTTGCTTCTTTGTTTTGAAAATTACATTATTTTATTATGAGCATCTGCTTTTAGTTAACATTGTAAATTTTATTTAGTCCGTGTAAGACACGAGAAATTAACCTATATACTATAAATAAATAACCTTAAGGACACTTGGTACCATATTAGCCAATAATATTTTTGTTCTCCTGCCTCTCTCTTAATTAATGATTGACATATATTATTTAAATTATGGATTATGGATATAGATAATTGATATATTTGCCAAAAATATGAAATTAATATGAATTAATTATTATGATTTTATATAAAGTATTTTTATTTAAAATTTTTTAATTAATTATGTAAATATCATAAAGTTTAAACTATTTTAATTAAAATGCTAAAAAGGGAAGGAATAATGATAGAAAATTTTTTTATGGCCAATTTAACAAAGATATATATAATGTAATTGGATATTTGCATACCTTTTTAAAAACATAACTTTCTTTTACAACGCATGCACCATTATATTTTTTAATCCCGTGTAATACACTGGATTCTAACATCGTATATAATAAATAAATAACCTTGGGGACACTTGACATATATGTAGCTCATCTCCAATTCTCTTTTCCCGCTAAATATTTGAATCCATAATTATGGAAACGTGGTGCAAAATCTCCGACATGTATACTCGATTTAACATATTTAATACTTTCCTTTTTCAACATTTTTCTTTGATTGCAATTACCTAATTAGATTATTTAGTTAATTTTAAATCAAATTACACTAATATTTATAAATTTAAATTTGGTTACCAATCATCACGAAATATTTGTTATATGAAGCAATTATGGATACACCACACTTTCGAGAATTTATAATTTCTCAAAAAAAAAAATTAAAACCATATAAGGTAAACGAACAACAAGCTATGGTGCCATATTATAAATCTCTCGCTATATATATTATAGATCTCTGTAATCGTATATAAAAATCAACCTAACATTATTTTCCATTCATTATATACTTATAGTGCTCTATCGTTTTATACATATCTTCTTTGCGTTTCTTCAAACTTCAAGTAATATTAACTCTTGATTATTTCTCACTTAGCTATTTTCCTCTTTGATAATTTTGCTTTTCCAATTCTTTTTTCCCGCTAAATATTTGAATCCATAATAATGGGAACGTGGTGCAAACTCTTCGACCCGTATACTCGAATTAACTCATTTAATACTTTCTTTTTCCAACATTCTTCTTTGATTGCACTTACCTATTATTTAGTTTATTTTAAATCAAATTATACTAATATTTATAAATTCAATTTTGGTTACCAATCATCACGCAATATTTGTTTTATAAAGCAATTTTTTTCCTTAATAATTATCGATACACCACACTTTCGAGGATTTAGAATTTCTCAAAAATAATTTTAGAACCATATAAGGCAAATGGGCAACAAGTTGTGCTGCCATATTATAAATCTCTCACTATATTATAGATCTCTGTAATCGTATATTAAAAATCAACCTAATATTGTTTTTCATTCATTACATACTTATAGTGTTCTATCGTTTTATTTATATCTTCTTTGCGTTTCTTCAAATTTCAAGTAATCTTAACTCTTGCTTATGTCTCATTCAGCTATTTTTCTCTTTAATATTTTGCTTTTAACTTGGTATTTATATGTATAGTTATTAAAAGTTAAGCTTCACCTATGTATAATTACAAAAAATAAGGAGTATTTTTTAGTTACACAAGAAATGATTTAAACTTTTTTCCCTCTATGGATTTATTATTCATTCAACTTCTAACCTTATACTTTTTATAAGTCCATAAATGTTACTAATTCCTTATATTTTGTTTTTTTTCAAAGGTAATAAAATTCAAGCAAAATGTTGCCAAATTATCTATGTTTGGAAAGTTAGTGGAAAAGAACCATGTGTGTTTATTACAAAACTTTCTCCATGTCACATTAACGCAAAGTATATGCGAATCATACATATAAAGTTTGTATAAATTTTGCATCCACTATTACCACATGAAATGAATTTGGTTGATTTATATGGTTTCTTCTTTTACTATTTTTACTCGCTTATCAAAAATGTCATTCCTGAGAATTACATAGTCGATTCGTGCCTAAAAAATTTATATTATTATTCAATTATTTAAATTTGTATTCTTTCACATATTATTAAGTACACGCTACTCAATGAAACATCTTTGATTCAAGACAAATGACTTTTGACTTTAGGCAATAACGATGCATATAAAATTAATAACAAGACTAAGGAGGATCGCACATTATGTAAAAACTTCGCCTTTAATAACCAAGTTTTAAAAAGTTATGCTAAAGAAACTCTTTGTTTTTCCAAAGTCACTTAACCTTTACTATGTATCAAATTTTATGTAATTTTTAAAAATTATTTAGAAGTTTTTAAAAATAATTGTGACAAGTGAAACATATTATTTAAAAAACAAATTCAAAAAATAATAACAAATATTCATAGTTAAATTGAGAAAAAAATATTCATTAAATAGTAAAACGTATCCATATATATATATATATGTTTCATTATTTATAAATCAATTTTAATATACTGAATTATTAATAAAAAAGTTATAAATAATTGAAACACTTAGTGAAAATTGAGTGTCATGAGAGCAACATAAATACTTTGTGTGACTTAATTGAAACACTTGGTAAATTTGTATACTATATTTATTTAAATATTTACGCATTCAACCGTGTAATATACGGGTCTCTAACCTAGTTATCCAATAAATACTCACACCATGATAGAAAAATTCAGCTAGGGCTTAGATATCAAAATACGATTCTATTAATAATCACATTTGGGTAAGATGTTCGACTTCAAGATCTTGGAGTATCGATCCTAAACCATGAGATTTTTGTTTTTAGTTGATATAACATCTTTCCCATTGTATTCGACTAATGAAGTTTGTATAAACATTTGAAACAATATTTCAAAGTTCTAATCAAACGATTACTTTTCTTTCTAAAAACGAATCTATGTACTCAAATTACCTGAAACATAAAGTTACATGTTTACTGATTATCGGATACTAAAAACCACACGCAATTGACATTTGAAACCTGAGTAACTCCACTTGATTAATATAATAATATTAATTTCGCGATCTCCTAATCTTCAATCCTAAGCGAGTTAATTGCAGTTTTCGTGGTTCACATGAAATTGCCAATTTCATCCATTTTTAATTTTCTTGCATGTGATACTCTATGGTTTACACTTATTGTCATTTTAGTCCAAAAACTAACTCCGTTAACTCTATCACGTTAAAGTCTTATGGTCAATTTACCTTTTTGTCTTCTAACTCATCAGAAACCCTCACCACATACTCTGACCACCCATCCTTCCTCCGACGGGAACTCCACCACAACCCACCAATCGGAAATTGCCACCACTGATTCCATAAATGACAATGACGCAACACCGTCAGTGAAACTAAACCCATCGGTTCCTCCTCGGAAAACCGAAAAATTTCCGGCAAGAGACGACTGCTGGTCGGAGGATGTTATGTTCAAGCTGATCAAGGCCTAGGGAGAAAGGATCCTGAAACTTAACAACGGTGGCCTCCGACAGAAACACTGGCTGGTCAATGCCCGTCACGGCCACGTGAAAAAGCTTGTCGGAGTTTCTCCATGGCCGTTCTATGGGTTTGTGATGTAAATTCTTAATTTGGCCAGTAGTTTGCACGTGGGGGGTTTAACGTGATAGAGTTAACAGAGCTAGTTTTTGAATTAAAATGACAATAAGTGTAAACAATAAAGTATCACATGCAAGAAAATAAAAAATAAACGAAATTTCATGGGACGAAAACTGCAATTAACTCATCCTAAGCTGTTGCTTTCAAAACCAATCGACCACTCTGTATCTACCTATTCCCGAGCTTTTGGTTTTTCAGATAAGTTCAATCCGTCGCGGTAAGTTGATTTTTCTATAAATCACTTCGATTTTCGAACCTGTATTGCATATTTACCTATATCATCGTCAAATTTGGGGATCTGGAGATCCATACGCACCTGGATTGAAGTTGTTCGATATCTGGATGCCGTGTTAAACCTTTGTAATGTTAATCTTCAACATTTGATTACAAACTATGAGCAATTCACATGTTTCAATCGCAGATTCGTAGCATAACAAAAACAACGATTAGCGATGTCGTTCGAGTTGGAAGAAGAGGAAGAAGCCTTCGAGCACACGTTACTAGTGGTTCGAGAAGTTTCCGTTTTTAAAATCCCGCCGCGGTCCACCAGCGGCGGTTACAAGTGCGGCGAGTGGCTCCAGTCGGACAAGATCTGGTCCGGCAGGCTCCGTGTTGTTTCCTGCAACGATCGATGCGACATCAGGTTAGAAGATCCGAACTCTGGCGATTTATTTGCTGCTTGTTATGTTCATCCTGGTCAGAGGGAGAACGCGGTGGAGCCGGTGCTTGATTCATCGAGATATTTTGTTTTGAAGATCGAGGATGGCACGGGGAAGCATGCGTTCATAGGGCTAGGGTTCACAGAGAGAAATGAGGCGTTTGATTTCAATGTAGCGTTGTCGGATCATGAAAAGTATGTGAAGAGAGAGACCGAAAAAGATGCCGGTGAAACAAGTGACGAGAGTTCTATTAATATCCATCCTGCTGTAAATCATAGGTTGAAGGTATCATCACTTACAGTTTTCCGTCATATGCACATTTGATTGCCTGGTTGAGATTTTCAAATCACTGACTAAAATTCACTAATTTTCAAAAGTATAGAAATGTCGGTACTTTACTTGAATCATGAATCTATGATTCAATTCGATACAGTGATCAATGATCAGTGCTTTAATAAGAACTCATAATTGATTAACCGTATTTATGCGACTTAAATCAAGAGTCCATGTTACTGGAGTTTGGATGATAACTGCTCTGTATATACTCGCTGCATATGCAAAGAAATTAGGTTGTTGGGTCTGTATAATCATGGTGACAGTTATTGATTTTAATCCTAGTAACTAGTAATTCCACTATTTGTATGTAAATTTGACAAAGTGCTGGTTAATGTGATGATAAATAATTAGTAAAACAACATGGAAATAAATATTTCTAGAAACATTATGACAAATGGATGAAGAAGTTTAGCTTAAGAAGAAAGTAGGAGAAAAAGGTTGTTAGTAAACCATGGTTGAAGTGTTGAACATAGACAATTTGAGCTTTTTATCATCATACTAGCATTTTTTAATGCTTTTAAATACTTTTTTTAATTATTAATATTAAATGCTAAATTTAATTGTTATGAAATATAGGAAGGTGAAACAATTAGAATAACTGTAAAAAACAAACCTGCAAGTGGAGCTGGTATGCTTTCGGCTGCTGGATTATCTGGCGGTACAGAAAAGATTAAGCCACTAACCCTTGCTCCGCCACCTGTCACCGCCACAAAAAGTAGACCTTCCGATACCGAGAAAGGTAAACCGCTAAGCCTTGCTCCTCCACCTGCCGTTAGTCGGAAAACAAGACCGCTAATCCCGCCACCACCCAACGACCCCGCTGCTGTTCGGATGACCGCCACAAATCATAAGGAAATCACAAGTAAAAATACAGATGCTTTTTCTGATCTCTCTCAAATCGAGGTATCTTTATCATTTTAACAAAAAATACCTGATAAGTTTAGTAATATCATGCAATTATATAACAATAAATTGACAAACATCTATTAATGCAGATGAATCTTCCATCCATAAGTGGTTCTGGATCAACTCAAAGTAAAAACACTGCAGCTGGATGGGCAGCATTTTGAGGTTGTAATAATATCTGGTTGGTAATCTTTTATTGTGTTATGTTTGGAAACACAAAACAACGATCTATAATTACCATGATTGTTATTTGTACCTGAAATGTGTTGATTATTACAGTTGATTCAATTTTTTTTTTCATATTTACATGTGTAATGTGTAATTGCATTCAGTTCCATAACGTCGTTAGTATTTGTTTTAACCTGAGATCATTTACAGCCTCGATCAAATAATTTCTATAGCGATTTTTTATTTGAGAAAAATTCGAGTACAAATTTCCCCGTTTTTTAGGAGTACTATATATTGGATGCGGCTGTGTTGTATACTAACTGAATCACTGATTCGTTCTTTTTGTTGTAACAAAGTATGGCTTTGGCGAATCAAAACCTTGGGTTGCACCCACCCAAGTTATGACATGATCAGCTTGAACCCACACTCAGTTGGTGGTCAAGTGCAACTAGGGGTGTAAACTAGTCAAGCCGGTCGAGCTGTCTGGGATCAACTTGCTAAAAGCTCGAATCGTGCCGAGCTTAAACTGTCTGGGATTAGCTTGCTAAAAGCTCGAATCGTGCCGAGTTTAAACGAGCTCAAACCCAAGCTTCAATTATTGAGATGGAGTAGGTTCGCGAGTCTAAACGAGTTTGATAATTATATAATATTAAAATCATGCCAAATTAGAAAAAAAAAAAAAAAACTATGTTTTAGATCATGCCAAATAATGTCAAATTATACATTTCAACTCCTTATGTATTTCGGGTCGTCATCAATAGTTTTTTATTGCTACTAGTTGTGTTTTAGGGTTAAGATTTATAATTTATGTTACAGGGTTTATTTTTCAAGTTTAGATTTTAGTAACGACGAAAAGTTTGAGTTCCTGAGCTTTAAAACATGTGTATTAATTTTTGTCTTTATATCGTTCTTTTCAACATCTAGCGGTCTAGCCTTTTTTATCCGTATTCAATCAATTTTGTTTAATCTAATGTTAAACAATTCTTATGAACACGTAAACAATATAAAAAATTTCAGTTTTCAGCCTAAATCAATTCAACTTTTTATATTTCTAAAACAAAAATTATCTGAGGAAGACAATTTAATTATCCTTCTTCCTCTTATCTTTTTCTTCGTCTTTTCATTCGAACTTTTTGGTTTGTATGTAGCCCCGTGCATGACTCATCAATTTCATGATGATCAATGAAGACAAAGATAAAGATGAAAGTGATTGAAATAAAGAGGGTGAAAAGGATTTAAGCAAAAGATAAAGATGGCAATGATGACAAATCCCTAAACAAAATATTTACAAAAAACGATGACTATTAACACAAAACTTAACAAATATGCACTAGAACATACAACGATAAATTGATAACTAGTGTGAATGAAATCCCTACTTTTCAATTTTATGGTTATCATAAAATATACTTGTGTTTGGTTCTATTTGTTATATCATATTAATTTGATGCTCGTATTTTATGTATGATATATGAAAAATATTCCCGATTCATCACATATATTGTAAGAGTGATGATTTTGTAAGGAAACTCCCGCTGCTACATATGAAGTTAATGTTGTTATTTATTCTCTAACTTTTTCTTTTCTATTGTATTACATTTAAATTTTAATATAATTGATCAAATCTCAGAGGTTATAAAAACGTTGGATACCATGACTGAAATATTAATATATGTATTATAGATTGATTAGGTTATAAGAGAACATGGAGCAAGTCAAAGATACTTGGAGTACATTTTCTACGCGAATGTTTATTGGATAGTATATTATTTGTGTATTAACAGTAACTAGCGGGTTTAACCCGTCCGAATGCTAAACTGAGGTTTTACTAAGACCCAAAATATAAAAAACAAACATGGTTTTGAATAAGAATGATTGGATGAGAGCGATACCATACACGTACCGGTGCTAAAATTTAAGAAAAAGTGGGCACCGGTACAAGACTACTTGTACAAGGACCGATACAGGGTATTCATTACAAAATTCCCATCTCTAGATAGTATCGGTACCAAATCTTTTTAGAAAAGTACCTTTACTAATCTATCATTACGGTATTTGGTACCAGATGCTTATTCCAGATTTTGAATATAAAATAATACATAAAAAAATGTCATAACGGTTCTCAATCTGACGTAGAACCATAAAGCGTTATCTTTATCGTATGTTTGTGTCTGTGTTTGCAATCGGGTAGTCGCTTTTACGACATGGCATGCTTTGACGTACAACAATGATGAATTATCTTTATTGTGGTAGTTGCTTTTACGATAGGGGTATGCTTTAAGAGTTTTACGTTAGAGTGAGAACTTACGACGTGTTTTTATCTATGTGGTGACATATGAGATCCAGTTTGCATTTTAATATTCGGAATTGTGACGAAATGACTAGCGTAACATGCAATAGGAAACAACTCGTCTTTTTTTAATAGGCAAATCCAAATTTTGTTTACCGCAATTGGATTTTATTAGAAGAAAACAGAAATTAGCAATTAGCTAGATTACAAGACTATATACGGAAAATTACACCAGTTATTATTTTCTTAACAAAATTCATTTTTTTTTTCTTTCTATTTTTCAAAGAATAGACAAATCCAAATAGATAACCATAAATATGACTTGATAAACTCGATTGAATGATTGATGTTATCATACTTGGAGTAAAAGAAAAAGTCTATCTTGAGAAGGGTCAAAACGTGTTAGGCGGTCGATAAAGAAACCGTGTCTTACCCTAAATAATTTCTATTAACCATTAATTAATCTCCGTGTTTTTTATTAGTTACTCGTTATTATTATTATTATTTTATTAAATCTCACCAACAAAAATCATATCACCTGCTTTCTACTTTCTTCATCCTCCTCCTCACGATCTACATTATATTATATTATTATTCAATCATTACTTATCTTTTATCATCGTGTTTCATTCTCCAAAGCACAAATTCATAAATAAAAATCTCATCTTTATCTTCTTTTTTCAAACTACTTCCTCAATCGTCGCTCGTTTGTCCCCCACAAGCAATCAAATTCAACCCACATACATACATCTCATTATTTCATCAATTAGCTTCGAGGGTGTTCATCAAAATTGTATTTTGGTAGTTAAATAGTTGTCAAAAAGTCGTTTACCCAACATTAAAACCAAGGTTTTTTTTTTTTTTTTTGTATTTTCTGAAAAAGATTCTTGATTGGGTGTTTCCTGATTCTGCATATTGTATCCAGTTGCTGATGTTGATGCAATTTTTTTTTGGTTTTGAAATTCAGCAACTAGGTTTAGTTTTTTCAAACCTTAATTCGAGGTTTTGATTTTGTTTTTATTAATCTGACCTGGGTTTGTTCTAAATTATATTAAAAAAGATTTTTGATTGGGTGTTACTTGATTCTGTGTTGTTTATTCAGTTGCTGATTTGGATGCAAGTTTTAGGGTTGGTCTTGAAATTCATCAACTAGGGTTTAGTTTTTTCAAACCTTAATTTGAGGTTAAATTAGGTTTATGTGGATCTGAACCAGAGTTAATTTTTTTTAAACTGCAAAGAAGAATTTATAAGGATCACCACCAAAAACCAGTAGAAAACTGGCCTGAAAAAAAAAAATTCAGAGTTAAATCAAGAAAGAATTAAAGAATCATGGATCATGTTGTTGGTGGTAAATTTAAACTTGGGAGAAAAATTGGTAGTGGATCTTTTGGTGAACTTTATTTAGGTATGTCTTGAATTAGTGGTCACATATTTTTTTTTTTTTTTTGTTGTTTAATTAATAGTTATTTAATTTAACTTGTTTGATAATAATATGCAGGTGTCAATATTCAAAGTGGGGAAGAAGTTGCAATTAAGCTGGTATAGACTTCTTTTCTTTTTTGATGATTTTGTAGTTTGTAATTGTTTGATTAATTTATTGTATTAAACAAGATTTACTGGGCATGTTTGTTTGTTTATTCAATTAAAACATGATTTTCTTGCTTATAAACCATTATTATTGTGCAAAAATCCAAAAACTTGACAGTTGACAATACATATGCAAATCAAAATGCAGAACACATCTTGATGTTTTTGCTTAAAACTGTTTGGATTTTGTAAAATGCATATGTTTTCTTTATTTTTTTGGGTTGGAAAGGTAAATACTTTGGTATGACAATTGAAAAGTTAATCTTTTTGTCTGTTATGATTTTGTAGATTATGCATTTGTTAAAATCTATAGTTGAACTTGTGACATTAAAATTATAATGTGTTTCATTAGGATCTATGAGGGGTACAAATTGGTAATGA
Organism: Stevia rebaudiana; assembly: GCA_009936405.2. Lineage (NCBI taxonomy): Eukaryota > Viridiplantae > Streptophyta > Magnoliopsida > Asterales > Asteraceae > Stevia > Stevia rebaudiana. Next base: position 999,729 of record WOUH02000012.1, read on the forward strand.
TTTTATAAATAGATTTTTCTGTAGCTTTACTAGCTATGAAACTGTCAAAAAAAGTCTGCATGCTTTCAAATCAAATGCGATTAAGTTGCTATACTTTACTTTTTCTTGTATAAATTACCTGAACTATGTCATATTCGAACATGTATAAAAGTAGTTAAATGTACGTTTTTAAATTAATCAAATTTTATTGATTTAATACCAAGTTAGCTAAGGGACTTTGTTAACACCAAAAAAGGTATACGATACTTAATAATGTTTAATTTGGAATTAAGTATGATTTTTTTTTTTGACAATTTGTAACTCCTTTGTATAGAATTTGATGTGAATTTTGTTCACATCATAGTTTCATGGTTGCTTTTGTAATTTTTCTAACTTTCACCTGATAACATTCTGATTAAAACTGTAAGCACATTTGACATAGAAACAAAGCCAATTTTTTTGTTTGTTTTGTTTCGTAACATAAAAAAGTAGAAATGAACAAAGACCATTTTGATTTATAGTTGTAACATAAAAACATGTTGTGTAAGAAACACTTTCTTGATATGTAAAGTATAACTTTTTTTTTTGGGTTTCTTAATATTCCAGGAATCTATCAAAACAAAACATCCTCAACTTCATTATGAATCAAAAGTATATATGCTTCTCCAAGGAGGAAGTGAGTCTTTCTCTCTCTCTCTCTATATATATATATATGTGTGTGTGTGTGTGTTTCAAGGCTTTTTGTTTAACAATTTGCAAAAATTGACAGTTTCAAACTGAAAACCCGTACACAATCTACTCTCGTTTAGTATCCGATCTAAAAGTGGTAAAATTGGCAGGTTAGATAACAGGCCAAAACTGGTTTGAATAAAATTAATGTTTTTATATCGGTTAAAATCGTATTGAATTTACCTGAAACATATATATATATATATATATTTTGTAAATAGTTGGTGTGTTGGTTATGATTACAAAATTTATAACAATTGAAGCAAATTATAATCTTTTGGATGATTGAAGAGATTTCATGCATTAAAAGTTCAAAACTATTCTTCGGCAGTTAAGCCCATTTGACTTGTTTCCTTTTTTAGTTTTTCTTATCTAATTAATATTTTACCTGTTTGGCCTTTTTATAGAATAAAATTATAAAACATAGCCCTTATCTACCTGTTAACAAGTAAATACTCACTGCTTGCAAAGAATAACTGTTTAAAAAAGTTGTAGACTTTTTTATTAATCATGACACCAGCTTTTAAACACACGCCCGCGCGCGCACATATCATCTTAATTTTTAAATTTTTTTTTTAATGAAGCTGGAATACCTAACCTCAAGTGGTATGGAACTGAGGGAGAATATAATATTATGGTTATTGACCTTCTTGGACCAAGTCTTGAAGATCTGTTTAATTATTGTAATAGAAAGTTTAGCTTGAAGACCGTGTTAATGCTTGCAGATCAACTGGTAAGTAGTTATCAACATCATTAAATAATAATTTTTAATATTTATTTATTTTGAAACCTGATTGTTTGTACCAATCTTTACAGATAAACAGAGTTGAGTACATGCATGCAAGAGGTTTTCTTCATCGTGACATAAAGCCCGATAATTTCTTAATGGGCCTGGGCCGCAAAGCTAATCAGGTAGCTGTTTGGTTAATTTAGCCTTTTATGGAATAAAAAATATCACCAATTGAATGAAATTTGGTAAAAGACTGGATCCCTGTTTTATTAGTATTTATTTTTTTAATTCTATTTGATATATTAATTGTTTATAAAATAAAAAACTAGAAAAAGAAAATGTTGGCAGGTCAAGTTAAACCGTTACCCAACTGGGTTTGACCCGTTATCCAAACTTACCCATTTTGGTACATAAAGTGTTAACTTTTGATACGGAGTTCATCGAAAGTGCATAATATATTATTGTACGATATGAGTTACCGTCGACCAAATTTTGTGTTAGCTTACAATTTATAAGTTTACTATTAATCTCTTTGAGTTCAGGAAATTTTTCACTTTTGATTAATTGGTGCATGATAAATCACCTTAAAAACAGTTCAACTTATGTAAACTATAATTAAATATGCTATATATGCTGTAACGGATATTAATATTCCATCAACAGTATGTTGAACATTTTAAATATTCTCATCGGTTGATGATTGATTGCCTTTATTCTGACAGGTTTTCGCCATTGATTTTGGCCTTGCAAAAAAATATAGAGATCTTCAAACTCATAAACACATACCATACAGGTAAATCATAATTTCTGAATTTTTTAATCTTTTTCTTGCAACTTAAACATATTATGTAATATATTGCCAATAAATAATTTTTCAATGGGGAAAAAGCTTTATAGTACATGTGGCAAATTAGTGAGTCGGGTTAGGTAACGGGTCAAAATTAGTAACTTTTAGGACATGTCAAAAGGGGTCAGGCCAGGTTGGTGAGTCATATCATTACATTAATATTAATATATCGTTTAATTTTTTTATTGTATATATATACTATATATAAACTCATTTCAACTTTTTTTTAGGGAAAACAAGAATCTCACTGGCACGGCGCGTTACGCGAGCGTCAACACGCACCTTGGTGTTGGTGAGTTTTATCATATTATTATTATTTATAAAATTTGTTGTAACATTTTAATGTTATTAAATACTCGAACGGTGTTTATATTATTTTGCAGAACAAAGTAGACGCGATGATCTTGAATCTCTTGGTTATGTTCTTATGTATTTCCTTAGAGGAAGTCTTCCATGGCAAGGACTGAGAGCAGGAAACAAAAAACAAAAATATGATAAAATTAGTGAAAAAAAAATGTTGACTCCAATAGAGGTAAATACTAATAATAAATGTATATACATGATACATACATACATCATACATATGTATAATGTATGTATTTAAAATGCAAACATACACTTTTTTTTTTGCACTAACATGTCATTATGTTGTTGAATTTTTATTTATTGTTAATGTGGCATGTTATTTGTTATTTTAGTGTGTACGTATATGCCACGTGGCATTTAATTTGTCATTCACTAATCTTTTTAAAAATAAGTTAAAAAAAGTTCATTACTTTAAACTTGTTGATATATTTATTTCTGAATTCTTTCTTCATATAAGCATTTTTTTTGCATACATGTTTATCTGATGTGGCAGCTTGCGTGTCATTGACGAGTGTCAGGTCAGCAATTAATAATAATTTTTTTTATTCAACAGGTGTTATGTAAATCATACCCATCGGAGTTCATATCATACTTTCACTACTGTCGATCACTCAGATTCGAGGACAAACCCGATTATTCTTATTTAAAGAGACTTTTCCGCGACTTATTTATTCGTGAAGGTCAAAGTCAACTTTCACATTCCAAATTAAACATAAATCTATAAAACTTAAATGCTTACATTACCTTTTGATTATTGATCTCACATAATATTATAATCGCAGGCTATCAATTCGACTATGTATTCGATTGGACTATTTTAAAGTACCCTCAAATTGGTGCCACCTCTAGAGGACGAGTGAGTGTATAAACGTTGAGCGTTTATTTATTTATATATGTACACATACACATACACACACATATATATATATATATCGCATGCGTATTTAGTAATTATTTTTATGCAGCTTCAAGGCGGAAACACACCAGGTATAAATGCCGACACATCAGTTGAAAAGCCAACAAGAACCTCAGGTAGCACTTGTTTGACGGTTTGGTTTGAGCCTAATTGTTAAATTATTATTTTGTGTTAAAATTGTAATGACAATGATGGTTAATCATGATTATGATACAGCTGGTCAAGATCTTCGCGATAGAATCTCTGGTGCGGTAGAAGCGTTTTCAAGAAGAAATGTTTCGAGTGGGACCCGACAAATCTCACGAAACAAGATTTCCGACGATGTACCATCGTCAAAAGATGTGGTACGCTTATTTATATTTGTATATACCATTTTCGTATTAATTTCACGATCGTTCGACTTTAAAAGTTAAAAGTTGACTTGAACTCGTAATACCTCAAATCATTTTACAGCTACCAAATTCCGAAAGAATCCTATCATCTCGAGACGTGGATTCTTTAAAACGGGCCGGCACACATGGCAGCAGACCGGGCTCCTCAGTGGAACCACCGGAAGCCCGCTTAGCTCGGTATGGGCCTACCAGTGGGGCTCGCATATCAACTGGTCATCGAGTCCAACCACATCCAAGTTACGACACCAAACCATCGGCGTTTTATCGCACCACAAAAGGTGGCAATGAAGACCCTCTTCGCAGCTTTGAGTTCCTCTCGATTAGGAAGTGAAAAAAAAATCACCATTTTAATCAAGTAATTTTAGCTCTTGCTAAAATGGAGAACACATGTTTTCTTATTGCAGTTGGTTGTTTCTGGTTTAAGGGTTTAGGGTTCAAGGTTTATGAGTTAAGTGTTACGTGACTCATGACCCATTGGGACGGATTAAATAAGCCGCGAAAAATGATGTAAATTTGGCTACCGTATGTGCACTTTTTAACGAGAGATTTAAGATGAATTTGAAAAGATGGTTTGTGTCATTTTAATGTTGCGTTTTGTACTAACAAGAACTGTCTAAATTATTTATAATAAACGTTACGCTAAGAATAAGAACTGTTATGGTTTTGTGTCATTTTGTTTCTTTGGTGCCTACATTTGATAAAAATCTATGATTTTGCAAACCAAAACAAGCACTAGAAGAATAATTGGGTATTTTGGTACCTCCATATCTTCTTCATGTTATGCAATTCTTGAGTTTCTTAGTTCAATGACTATTATTGATTTATTCCCCTATAGAAACAATAATATAAGATGACATAAATTCTTTTAGGATGTGTATGTAGACCAGAAGAATAGCAGATCAATCTGATTGTGGTATATACTTCACGAGCATTCAATCAATTAACGTGTAATGTGAAACCTAGTGTTATTTTCTACATTAAATTTCATAAGTAACATCCAGACTTTAAAGTTCAAACTAGTTAATTCAAAGTCAGAACAGGTTACATAATAAAGAATTTCACAAGAGCATCATAATAAAGACTTATAATTATTAGTTATATCTGATGATGTTATCTTTGGTGTATTTAGCTTCTTTTTTCTTTCTTACAAATGTATCTTATAAATTCTCTAAAGCAGTGGCGGATCTAGAACTTTGATTTAGGGGTCTCCGAATTTTTTTTCCCGTACTGCGTCAAAAACCAAAGTGTGAGACTCGAGGTGATAAAGCGCCCAGCTTTTCGCACGCGAGGTGACCATATATAAAAACATTTAAAAATTAAAGCCCAATAAAATGTTGGAAATATGTGTGTGAATAAAATGTCTCATATGTGAGTTTCATCTTATCCCACATTGGTGGGGTAAATACAAAATGGTTGGTTTATAAGGATAAACCTCATACTATGTTTTAAGATCTTGTGATGGGTTTTAATATTACATATATGCCGTATGATCGTAATTTACAAATTATGCTTCTTTAAGTTTATATTTTTGTTTCTAGAAGAGATTTATTTGTTTTTATTTTTTTTTTTTAATTTTTCATCTATTTATGTATATTGCATATATACAGTATTACATACTACGGTTATATTACACATATGCAGTATGATGATAATTCATATATTTTAAAATTTTAAACTACTTTACGTATTTTCTATAAGTTTTGTTTGTATCTATGTATACTGCAAGTATACTACATACTACATGCTATAATTAGGATGCAAATTGTTTTCAAATATCTTCATTATATTTGTTTGAAATACGATAGAATTTGTAATTTAATGTTGTAAACTTTTTGATAAAATAATAACGAGGTGTGAAATATAAATATTTTGAAGTATGATTGAATTGAAGTATAGTTTTTTTAACTCTCCCACCTAAGCTCCGGCTGTTGCTTTATTCTCCGCTAATCGTTAAATCTCCTTCCCTGTCTATTTTTCCGGCACCGGAGACACCGGATGCTGGTGATTCAGTGTGAATACAGCTCGATGTTCCCATGCAGTACGTGTTTCGAAATCATGGAGTTCGCGATTCCAACAGCATCAGGTACGATCTAAAGCTGATTCCGGAATGCCAATTTCTTGATTGGAAACACGATCCTGAGCGAACCCTGAACGCGTTCGAACCTCTTTTGTACGTACGGTCCAAAAAGATTGAACCATGTAACTATGAGCCAAACGCTTGCTCGTGAATGAGGCCATTACGCATCATCATCAACACTTGTGAGTCTGCTTTATCTGCCCTTGAATCGACCCACTGTCAGGTAATCAAGTCAGGAACTATCTGGGATACTTACACTGTCAACAATCTCTTAAAAGACTATACTAAAACCCGACATCTACATATTGCCCACAAGCTGTTCGACGAAATTCCTCAAAGAGACACTGTCTCATGGAACACTTTAATTGCAGGATACATCAACTATGGGGCGATTGAGGACGCGTGGACGGTTCTAACGCGTATGAAACATTGTGGGTTCTGGTTTGATGGGTACTCATTTGGTAGTATACTCAAAGGTATTGGTTCTAATAACTGTCTTTTTGCTGGACTGCAAATGCACGCGTGTATTGTAAAAACGGGGTATAAACAAGATGTGTATTCAAGTAGTGCTCTTTTGGACATGTATGCAAAATGTGGTAAACTGGCGGATGCACATAAGTGTTTTGATTGTATGTCTGATCATAATTCTGTATCATGGAACGCGTTGATTGCAGGATATGTTGAAACTGGTGATCATTTCAATTCTTTTTTGTTATTTAAATCTATGCATAAAGAACGTGTGAGCCTTGATGATGGTACATTTTCTCCCCTTTTGACACTGTTTGATAACCCTGATTTGTATAAACTATTAATGCAATTTCATTGCGCGATCATAAAACATGGGATGTCATCTGATAGATCTGTAATTAATGCCATGATTAGTGCTTACTCTGGGTGTGAGTTAATTGAAGATGCAATTAAGGTCTTTAATGGAGCAAGTGGTGAGCGCGATATTGTTTCTTGGAATGCCATGCTGGCGGGTTTTTTGGAACATGATAAACGGACACTTGCGTTTAACTTCTTTTCTGAAATGCAATTATTAGGATTTGAACCCGATATATATACATACACTAGTATGATAAGTTCTTGCTTTGATGAGGAAATTAGAAATCAAGGAAAATCTTTACACGCGTTTGTAATAAAAAAAGGTGTTGATAATTCGACACCAGTTTCTAATTCATTGATGGGTATGTATTGTGGATCTAATGGCATATATATGGAATACGCGATAAGAATATTTGATAAAATGGAGATAAAAGATCATGTTTCTTGGAACTCAGTGTTAACAGGACTCTCGCAACATGGGTTTAGTGAGAACGTTTTAAAACTTTTTCAGATTATGCAATCTGGGAATGTGGAGATGGATTATTACGCGTTTTCTGCGGTCCTTAAATCTTGTGCTGATGTGGCAGCTCTACAATTAGGTCAACAAATTCATGGTTTGGCGCTAAGATCAGGTTTTGAATCTAATGAGTTTGTAACGAGTAATTTAATAGTTATGTATTCTAAATGTGGGACCATTGAGGATGCTAGAAGATCGTTTAACACTTCATATAAGCAGAATTCGGTTAATTGGAACGCAATCATGTTTGCATATGCGCAACATGGTCAAGGTCATGTTGCGTTGGATCTTTTCGTTGAAATGGAAAAGAATAGTGTGAAAATGGATCATATAACATTGGTTGCGGTTCTAACCGCTTGCAGTCACATCGGTTTAGTTGAAAAAGGTTACGCCTTTTTACAAAATATGGAGGGTAGTTATGGAATTTCACCCCGGATGGAACATTATGCATGTGTGATTGACTTACTCGGTCGCGCAGGTCGGATTAAAGAGGCGCAAAATGTGGTTAAATCAATGCCATTTGAACCTAACGCGATGGTTTGGAAAACTTTATTAGGGGCTTGTAGATTATGCGGTGATGTTGAATTAGCAACACGCGTTGGGAAGTTATTGTTGGAATCGCAACCGTATGAACATTGTACGTATGTTCTGTTATGTGAGTTGTATGGTCATCTTAAATGTTGGGATGAAATTGCGGTTTTAAAGAGAATTATGAAAGAAAAAGGAGTGAAAAAGGTACCGGGTTGGAGTTGGTTAGAAGTTGGATACCAGATGCACGCGTTTAATGCGGCTAGTTATTCGCATACTCAAAATCAGGAAATACACCAAATGTTGAGAATATTAACGGATAATATTGCAAGTTTGGAAATTTTTTATGATTTGGAGGATTTTATGGTTTGTTGGGATGATGGTTCATAATCAGAGTAAAATTTGGTTCAGATCTTGATCACTGCAAGACTCTTCAAGATGGTCGTGTGAGTGAAGATATCTGTGTATTTCATGTATGGTTCAATGGTTTAGATATCACTATATGAGTCATGGTTAACCGACCAATCGGTTATGATTTTGGTTAATGCTTTTCAATTAACCACACCCTCGGTTAACCCACTATTAATTAACCGAACTCACGGTTAACTTATTTTGCACATCCCTAAAAGCAAGTAATGATGCAATCATAATAAACGCATTTTTCATTATTTCTTTATTTAATCAATGCGTTATAAGGATATTATACATGTACTTTCGTTTTCCGCCTAAGAAGGGTGTGGATATAGAAATAATCAGATTTGATCACATTCAATGTTCAGTTGCAACCTACTTATGTTGAATAAAATTTTGTTTGTTTATAAATTTACGGTTGAAATTGTTGGGTGATTACGAGTATTGGGAACATAGTTGAGACTACAAGGTTTTGTACCTTCTTTTATATAATGAAAAAAATATACTGGAAAACACTTGAAGTGGGGCAAACACAACAACAAAATAGAGTTTCTTGAGAGACTCGGTATTGTTCTAAAAAAAACCGTTTGTTGTTGTTTTACTTTGGAAAACAAGTTTGTGAGCATGCAATATTGTTTTAAAAGAACCGTGTCAAACTCGTGAGGTTATCAAAATCGTAACATTTTGGTTTTTTACTACTTGCAACAAATGATTGTGGTAAAGCAACAAATGATGAATAAACTGGTAGAAGCTTTCTTCTTTGTCAATATCTATTTGTTTTGTAAATTTCCTACGAATAATGAAATAAAGAGAGTACCTTTATTTTAATCTGAAAAACCTAATGTGTTTCTACACGCATAACTCTAGATCAAGACATAAGTTAGAAGAAACCAAACTTAGTGAATACGTTAAGACTTTATATTGGAAAAATACACAACGTACTTGTATTAGACTGTGTAGTGGCCCCGAACACCAAAAAAGGGCCGCGTGATGGGTGGCTTGGTAACAGGCACGGCGTGGGAAGAGGGAGAAAGAGTCGTTGGGTGTGTGGCCCCCACCCCTTTTGACCGTTGCATATTAAAAAAATCAATTTTTTTTCTTTATAAATATCACACTCGTTCTCCATTATTTTTTACACCTTTCTTTTATAAAAACCTCTCATTCTCCTCTATTTTTGTACAAAATTTTCAAATGGATCCCAACCAATACAACCAATTTAACCCAAACCAATACAGCCAATACACCAAAACCAATTTAACCCCACCCAATACAACCAAAACAATTTAACCCCAACCCAAATCGTCCACCTTTTTTTGACCCCTTAAACATTCAACCGGGGCCTTTTACCCAAATGCTTTGGTTTTCCGATTATACGAGTAATCGCCCGTTTAACCTACCCGAATCTCAAGGGTTCAAAGAATTCGTACCCGAGACTCAACCCGAACCGCAACCGGAGTCTCAAGAGAAGGGTAAAAACACACACAAACACAAGAAAAAAAAGGTGAAAAAAAAGGTGGTTCGACAAGCGGTGGTGTAGAAGGTACTCAAGGCCGGCCTAAAAAGTGGACGGCCGAGGAGGAACTTGCGTTGGTTAATGCTTGGCGTGTCTATTCCGAGGACAAAGTTTTTGGTAAATATATATATTTTTTTGTCTTTGTAATAAATTTTTATATATTTCTTTACTTACACGTGAATGTATTCTAACATTTTAGCCAACAATAGAACCGACCTCATCTTTTGGAAAGCGGTTCGTGACAATTTTTATAAGAAAATAGATCTCGACGAGCGCCGCACTCACGATATGATATCGTCAAAGTGGCGGGATATGTTCCACAAAGTAAAAAAATTCAATGGGATATTGCAACAAAAAAAAGTCTCGAGGCGTAGTGGTCGAAATGACCAAATGATTGACAACGAGTCGTATGCACAATTTCAACTAGACAGCAATGGAATATTTAAGCCATCGTTCTACGATTGCTGGGAAGAATTAAAAGATAGTCCGCTTATTCAATCGGTGCCGGTTGTCGGTTCAGCATTGACAAAGCGTTCGAAAACGTCCAACTCTAGCACGCCGGGAAGTGAGCACGCGACTTTGGACGCTCATTTTGGTTTTGACCTGAACGATGACGAGTTGGAGATTCAAGATGACGAGCCCATTCGTCCATCCGTAGAGACAAGGCTAAAGCCAAAGCCAAAGGAAAACGACATTCTTCTTCTAACATGTCGGATGATACCGAGGGTTTATGTATGATAGCCCAACAACTCGGTCAGTTTAACGATTTAAGCCAATCAAGAATCAAGTTGAAGAGAGAACGATAACGCGCGGTCGACATGCAAACACTTTGGATGAACATCGAGCACTTGACCGGCATCGATCTCGAACAAGCCTAGAAAGGGAAGGTAGGATTAGGGCCAAGCATTACGATTAGATTTTTTTTTATAGTATTTTTAGGTTTTTTTAGTCATGCGTTTTTTTAAATTATGTAACTTTTTATAATTTAAGAGTCTTTGTGACCGTTTCATATTAGTGTGGTTAATTATGGGTCACTTAATTTTAACCAATTACACAAATTTAAATAAAAATGAACCAATATCGAAAACATGGGTAATATTATAATTTTAAAAAGTATGAAGTGCTGACTCTAGCATAAATATTGATTCACCTTTAAAAGGATGAGAAGGATATGAAACAGTTTATAAATGTTCGAGAAAAGAAACATATGAAGATTTTAGAAGTCTTCATAAACATTCTATTACATATTTCCATATAATAGTGTAGAACTATGAAGGTTCTACATAATGAGAAGCACAATTATAAATAGAGGAGGAAACCTTTATTTACACAACACTTCCGGTACAAAATTAGGGGGGGGGGGGGGGGGGGG
>WOUH02000012.1:1011030-1023171 GCA_009936405.2 Stevia rebaudiana
ACCTTCCCCCCCCCCCCCCCCCCGGTTATGTTATCGACATAACATCCAAGTCTATATGGCAAACCCCAATAAACAACTAAACAAGTAAAGAAGATTAACAAGTAAAAGCTCCACCATACCAACTCCCGTTGACAATTCCGGACGAATTCTTTTGCCAAAAAAAGAATCAGCTTAAAATCATTACCTAAAAACCACTTTGGAAAGAACTACTATGGGCTAGCCTGAAAACTATGATCGATCTCTACTGACAACAAACACGTTCACATAATGACATAAACCATGGTTTTTTTGCTTGATGTTGTAGCCATGTACAATAGTATCATTCATTGTTTCTCGAGACACTAGAAGAGATATGAAGGTTATAGCCATAGGGTCATATTATAAATATATATCGGGTCATTCAAATTTGAGTAAAATAAATCCAACATGAGATGAAAAGAAAATGGGGTGAAATGACCTGAATATCCGAATAGCCCTTACCTTTATCTATTACTCTGCTTCTCTAAATGAAAGTAGTTCAAGTACATATAACCTTATCGATTATGTGTCTACACTATAAGATTTTTAGTCCAATCCGATTATTGAAACATTTACTACTTCTTCACTGGTTCATGTTAACATGCTCCTCAAGGGTGTTTGGCTCATGTGTACTCGTGAGTCATGTGAGGATCTGAACCCACCTAATTTTTGCACTTCATAATTTACTATTATATCTACCTAGTTTTATCTTTGAGAGGATTAAAACTCATGCCTCTCTCTGCTATAATCGGCATTCACCTATGTAACAGCGCTAGAAGACTATGGCGCATGGGCGGCTCCTAGCTAGCAACTAGTTCGGTCGATCTAGGATGATGATGGAGTCGAGCCAAAGCAAAAAAAAATCTAGAAAAATATAAACTTTTTTACATTGAATTAGAAGGTACGAACAACAAGTTGCGCTGCTAGTCATTTTTAATAAAAAAACATAGTATTTTAAAACCACGTTCATAGTTTTAAGGGTCATAACATTGCTATGCATAACCCATTGGACTTGATTTTGCAACTCCACAGCCTCAGACGCAAGAAAACCATAAATATATCAAATTCAAAAGGTATAAACACCTGTTTGTTGTCAATATATGTTTTCTCATGTTTAGGACTTCTAATTGCAAAAACTAAAACATTTGTAGTTAATGTTTTAAGGCTTGTTTCTGACGGTAATTTTTCCGATCTAAATATCTAACAAATAGCTGCATCTTGATTTGACCCGAAAATTACCTTTATGAAATCATTCTCTTCCAAAATGCCTTTTTTGATTTTTGGGTGGTTTGCGAACCGTAAAACATTTTTCCAAATACATATTTGAAATAATATGAAAATATTATGACCTAAGTTGAGTAATTATTGATGAATTAATACCTAATTTGTTGTTCAACTCATCAAACTATCAAATTCTTTTACTATAATGCAAGACCCGTGTTTGAATGACGTTTGGGGCATTCATAAGAAATACAAGACTACATAAAGATGAAAGACCCGTGACAAGTTTTTTAACCAAGCCTTTGACACGTTAGTTTTAAACGTGACATCTATTATACAAAAAGAATAAGAGTTTATCATCAACTATCAAGACATCCAAACAATTATAATTATAATAAATTTATAAAATATAAACTAAATCCGTTACAAAATTTCATTTCTTTTCTGATTGTTTATGCAAGAATCGAGCAAGTTGTGACGGGTTAACAATGGTTGGTATATGAGCTTCGTTTTTTAACAACTCAGACACTTCAACATACCTTTGCTTTTTAGCCGGCTTCAAGTCAACACAAATCTTATTCTCGCTCGGCTTTGGTTCCAGCTTAACCGTCTTTCCTTTTACACAACTAACATAACCATTGTTTGGCTTCTTCGTTGTCCCAAAATCGGCTGAGCTAGCCATAGAGGAAGCCGATGAGACATTGGCTCTGGCTGGATCATATGACTGGCCAAGTAATGTGCCTTTGGTTAGGAACTCATGAGCCATATAGCCAGCTAGGAGCACGTTAGCATGAGCCGATGGAGAACCATTGGCTTTGATTGGCTTGGTTGTAGCCATGGCTCGGAGAGGAACCGGCTTATGCATTGGCTTGGCTAGCTTCCGTGGGGGCAGTACCGTTGACGGCTTCAGCAAGTCAAACTTTTCATTCTTCTCTTTTCGCTTACGTGGCACCAAGGGCGGTAATTGTCTATCTGAGAAGTTCATGGTAGTTTGCGTGAGGATCGTCCAGGTCAGCACTAATTCTTGATTCTTCCGGAAATATCCCCAGACAATATCCGAATTTTCCAATAATGGCAATATCCCAATGGCCCACATTGACCATGGACATTCGATAATAAATAGGCAAGAGGGGGTGATGATGGTAATTAGAAAATTATCAAATATTCGTTAACCCATTTAGAGAGAGAAAGTGAGGTTTAGAGAGAACGAAGAAGGGATTCAAGAAACTCCGATGAAAAACTAACGTGTGGCGGGGTTTATTTATAGCGAAAGGATTATCTATTTGCCCTTGGTGTTGCTGACAATTACACTCAAAAGCAAGGCATATAAAATGATAAAAAAAAATAGCCCAATCTTAATAAACGTATATGTTGGAAATTAGTTTAGTCCAACTAGTTTGTTAGGGTGGAGGGAGTACTCCATCGGGTAGGGAATCGGCTAGTTAAAGTATGCGGCAACACCACCGCCACTTATGCAGGTACCCTAAGAGGGTAGTGGCTGCATGTAGTTTTTGCCGATTAGGGTAAGTGAAATGTTTGGGAATTCAATTGTTGAGGGAATAAAAAGTGAGAGGGTATTGGACTTTGGAGAGAACCATTGCCACTAATAGAGGGTAATTGAGAGCGTAGTTTGAGTATTTGACGTGACATAATTTGATTGGGTAATTTGAGAGGGTACTTATATTTGGGAGGGTACCACTCCCTCCACCCTTATGAGATGATGCAATGGACAAGAAACTTAATTAACTAAGGTAACAAAATGAATAATGGAAACGAAATAAATCATTATCATTTTATTGTATTGTCTGATTATTAGTGGTAATGAAATGAATTATCATTTATGTTGTTTGGTAGACAGAAAAGGATACACAAATTGAATACAATTCATGGGTCGGTCATGCTTTTGGCCATTGCTCGATCATGGGTCGGGTCAAAGGTTGGTCCATAAATCAACTATAGGTCGGTTCGAGGCATGGATCAGTTTGTGGTGAGTTCATGGGTCATGTCGTGGATTGGTTCATGGTCGATTCATGTGTTAGGTTGTGAATCGATTCATGGGTCGATTATGGGTCGGTTTGTGGATCGGTTCATGGTTAGGGCTTGGATTGGTTCATGGGTGGATTATGGTTTGGACCATGGGTCGAGTCGAGTCGTGCGTTAGGTCATGGTCCGAGTTATGATACATGGTTATTGTTTGATACCTGGGTCGTGTGATGGTTCGAGTCATGGATCAAGTCATTATATGGATCATGGGTCAAGTAGTAGATTGAGTAATGAGTAGTGTCATGGATCGGATCATTTATTTAAATAAATGAATGAAAAAAAAATATTCATCCCCAAAGAATAAAAATCATTGAAAGAGAAGGAATCACGTTCGTTGCGTAATGGTACATTTCATTACAATGTGTAACTAAACATTTGTTTTTTTTTATTCCAACATAATTGTTCATTCCATTAGAATATTCATTCATGCATACCAACTGTTACATTAATGTGTGGCAGGTATTTCCAACTAGGGACATTTTTAAAATTTCTAACGTGCATCTAAATAATTGTAAGAATATGAGGTTGGAACATAATGGTAATTGGTAAATGAGATAGTCCGATTTCAAAAGGTTTTAGATTCAAGCCTAGCCAAAAATTAAATAGAAGGTAAAAAGAAAGTTAAATTATTAACTACAAGCAAACATGTTTAAGATCTAATGATCCCCGTATTTTAGATAAAAGTTACGTAAAATGTAACTTGAGGAGCAACAGAGCACATGTAACCCGATTTATAAATTGAATAACTTTTATATGTTTTAATATTTATATATTCTTTTAATTTTACACCATTAAATAAAGAAATTTCATTAACTTTAATTCAAGTATAGTATTGATATAGTTTTTCTTGATTTTTTACGTGGTCCGTAATTTTGCAGTATGTGATTATACATTTGGTACGTGATTTATGTGCGTATTTTTGGTTGTCCATAAGTTTCACATACGTGGTCCATGATTTATAAACGTTGTTTGTGATTTATGTGAGTATATTTGGTAGTCACGTACGTTTTATGTACCGCCGCACGTGATTTATAAACCATTATGTTATTACGCGTTTGACATCCCTATCATTGCGTATTGTACGCATAGCATGTTCTGATTATATTTTACAATTCTCACATAAACAAGTACTTGTATTTTAACCACCCTCTACTTTTGTAATACAAATTGAATGTATATTTTCATGTTAAACACGTAATATTTGAATAAGTTTAAAAAATTCTGATAAAAAAATGTCAATGTATGACTAGCTCTTTTGGTTGAGGCACTCTCTCCTAGAATGAAGGTCATGATCTTAAATTCATGCAAGAGAGTAAATTAGTTTGAGTGTAATATAGTAGCAATATATATTGCATTCAAAATATATATAAACAAAAATTGTAATAAATGAAGGTTCAAAAGTATAACGTTTTGAATTAGTGCCATTTAGGATTGAAACTCTTTTAAATTACGATCAACTACCAATTTTACCCGTCAAGACGCACGACATGGTTGAAACTCGAAACGTATAATAATTTGAATTTACATTGTCTAATGAAAACATATTATATTTTTCTCGACTATATTTTAACAAAACTTACGAAACGTAGATTAACTGAAAACGTACATAAAATAAGCACAAACGTCTATTATATCTGACCCTAGTAGTTTCTGAAAAAACATCAAAACATTCAACTTAAGTTATAAATAGAATTGAAATTATACCAACGCGTATTTAAAACTTAGCACGTTGCAACTAGATTAAATACCAAAAAAAAAAGAATTCTAAAAAGATGATATGATTAAAAAAACCAGATAAATAGAACTCTTTAGAAACTTGAGGGTGTAAAAGTTAATTTTTAAGAAGTTGAGTGGTGAAATACTCATTAAAAACAGACAGAAACAAAAATCTTAACTTGAGGGAATAATAATGAAAATGTCAAAGATAACAACTTACAGAAAAATAAAAAAGGTTGAACTTTGAGGAGTCAAAATGATAATATAAAAACTGAAGGGGTTATTTGTGAAAGCTGAGGGGGCAATTGTCACAAAAATAATAACATAAACAGATATCTTATTGTGACTTAAATATTCAATCATTTTGTAGATCTAACGTTTTTTTAGAAAGTTAAAACAACTAGTATTTCGTTATTAAGTAGAGACCTTAGCTAGCAAATGGTCTCACGTGTTGGTCATTGGTAGGCGAACGATGTAGCCAAGGTCGATTCTTCGACGTCCGTGAACCGTACATTCTAGATGAGCGGAAACCAGATGAAATTCGCAGACTCACTCCACTCCTCAGGTTCGAACCGATGACCTCTATCTGATGTACACTTTGTCCCCATTAGAAAAATTGTGACATTTGAATATGAGACCTTTCAAATAAAGAGTCTCAAGCACATACCTCCTTGTAACCAATTAAACTAAAAGTCATTGGTATCACATGATAGTTACTTTTAATTTAACATACAATTTCAGTTACAAAACAAAAAGATTAAAGGTTACCAAACACTCAAACAAACATAGCACCGATACGAGCATCATCACTTGTACGGTGCAACTCATGACTAATTTTGAATGGTTGTCCCACCTTATCACCACAATAGTCAAGTTTTTGGGTCTCTTTCCAACCTTTTTATTATTTTCAGGAGTCTTGTTTTAGCTATAGTATAAACGTCATAACTTCATCGCAATAATTCATAAAGTCTTCTAGTCTTCTAAGTAGGATACATTTTCATTTTAAGTTTTTTTCAATATTAATAACTTATGTGTTTTTATATATACATATATAATTAATGAGTCTGTTTATGTAAATCTATTTTAATAAAGTTAAAAGAAAACTCAATACGAGTCATCAGTTTTATGATCTAATATGTGTTACTTAACCCGGCTCATTCAATTTAAGATGTGATATATTTGTTGCTTAAAAAAAAGACATGTTACATTTTAAAATGGATGTCCATTTTTAGTTTTTGTTAACTCTCTAAAATCAATTTCACATAGTAATACACAAATACTATCATAAAACTATAAGGAAAGGATCTTGAGAAAACTGATTTTCGTGAAAAACTTGCAACATCGATACTACATATATACAATATACACTATACAACAGTACATCATACTGCATATACAGTATACTATAAAATATTATGCCAAATATATTTCTACTAATATTATATATGTCGTATATAGTTTGATAGTTTTCTTACGAAGACTAAGAGCTTTCATGATTCTGTCTCTATATCTATATAGTATTGTTTTTTTAAATCATTTTTCACACATTATTCTTATTCGATGAGGCTCGAATACTTGACATCACGGGTGTTGGCCTAGACTATTCAAAACTTTCAAATTTGACGTACGCAGGAACACGATATATGAAGAGACAACCCTACTTTTTTCTTTACTATTCAATAATCAAAACGAGAGTTCAAATAAATCACAACAAACTACATATTTATCATAGTATCCTTACTTATTCTGAAAGAAAACAATATATTCCTAAATACGACTCATAATTTCTAAAAAATATAAACTAAACATAGAGAAAACTTGACAAAACAGAAAAAAAATTAACTTACTAAACATATCAAGATTAAATCAACAACGAGAAACAACACCTTAACACTAGGGTTTGCCACTTGAACTCACCCTCAACCCAATATTATATTAGTAATAATGAAATGTTACTAAATGGATATATGCATTGATAAGAACAATATAATGGATATGAAGAAAGATGTTTGGGGTGGGGCATTGACAGAAAACGAAAGGTGTAGTTATATATTTGTTTAAATCCTTTCAGGGAGTGTATTGTCACAATTTACAGAAAGTTAATAATAAAATGTAAAATTTGGATAAAGGTTGTTTTGTAATTAACACTCTCTTTGTAAATGTTCTATTTGGATTAAACCGAGCCGTTTTTAACCACCAACCTCCAGAATCATCACGGCTACACACTAAATACAATATATACGAATGTTAGATCCGCTAAAAACACTATTTTGTCTAAAAACAATAGGAACAAATCTCGGTCTTTCATGTACTTAGTCAATGACTATGATTATAAGACTCTCCGGTGTGGGATCAAAATTGGGCGTGGGTGACCGGGGCAACGCCCCTTATACCATCCCGCTTTCAAATATTTTGGGCATTGCCCACCCAGCCGTGGGTGAAGCAACGGCGTGAAGGTAAGTTTTTTTTTTTTTTTTTGTAATCAATCACAATCACTCATATTACCTTCATACCAATTATAATACACCACCTCATCTTCCTACTTTTTACTCACTCAAGCCCTCACTCACCCCATGCATTTCCACTCTTTCACTCACCCACTTTACCCACTCTCTCTCCTACGTGGCATGTCACTCAAGCCCTACTCAAGCCCGGTATACCAGATAGTCCAAGGAATTGAAATTTAAGTAAACAAAGAAGGAAAATGATAATGGTGGAAAACTACTTGTTTGATTTTTAAAATTTTTCAACACCTTCCTTTAAACATTCATAACTTTTCAAACGACATTATTTTTAATGAAGATTGCACCATAAAAACGAACGTTTTTTTTCTCTTTAATTTGAGTACCATAGTGATATATTTTTTTTAAACTTAAATAAAAAAATTAAAATATAATACAAAAGAATATTGTGTTGATCAACAACCATGTAGTCTAGTAGTCTACTGTTCAACAGGAAAGCACCAACTTTTGTATTCTTTTTCTACAGCCAATTAAGAGGCTTCTTGTTTCTGTTTTATACTTGTATTGCAACACTAGATCTATATTTGTACTTGAAATTAAATCATACTATTGTTTTTACACAAGTACACAACGTCACCATATTAAGTACCAAAATATTAAGTGCTATTGACGGGTTATGATTCTAATTAAAGAGTAATCATGTAACATAATGGATGTTTTACCATCTAATACCAAGATGATTCTAAATTATTGGATTTATATCATGATCATCATCATCGTATTCAGTATATCCTACTTAAAAGTAGGGTCCGAGGATGGTAGATGTAGTCATGTAGACAACCTTACATCTACCTCATAAGATAGGGAAGCTGCTTCTGATGAGACCCCTAACTCATGGTATCTGATTAACCATCTATCGTAGCTTTTATATTATATAACAAATGGCAACATCGGTGGTACACAGGGGCGCAACTTTTAACGGGCCAGGGATTGCCCCGGCGACCGCTGATTTTTTCGCGCGTAGTGTAGCTATTTCGACCGAAATTTATATATATATATATATAGGCCGGCAACCCACGAAATCCCTGAAAATTCTACATATATGATCTTGGCAGCCCTTGACAAAATAGCCAAGCTTCGCCACTGGAATGGTACATATAATCTTATGTTGGAGTTGTTGAAGCTACTAGTACGTGTAGAGTAATTGAAGCTTTCACTTTTAGTTAAACTAGAACATGTGCTCAAAGCAAGCGTCTTTTTTCATCACCGGTTTATTTGGATTTTAATTAAGTACGAGTTTTGGGATAAAAAGTCTTTAGAGTGTTTAAATGCAACAATGTAATATGTTTTTTTGGGTATTTTTATGTAAGTTCTAAAGATTTTATATTCTTTTATTCTTGTAACGAGCCACAACGTGTAAAGAATTACATTTTTTATATAACTTTTGAAGTTTTGAGACATTAATTTTTTAAAAAGTTTAACGAGTTGCAACACGACTTGAATACTACATATTCCATTAAATCGTTGTAACGCGCACGTACTTTAACTAATTAAATTACATTCAACAAAATGAAATCATGATGCTAGCAAATTGTTCTCAAGGTTTTAAACCCATCTGCTTAATTATAACCAATCAAGTTAAACAGTTGTTCATAAGAATTCAATTAGGCTAATTACGTAACTAGTTTATGTTTTGATTTTAATTATGCAATGTAGGTTCGAAAGAGTGGTGTACTTTTAATTTTGATTTATAACATGGTAATGTTTCTTGGGCGTACACATGTTCTAGTATCTTGCTAGTTTAGTTTTTTTTTTCTTTAATAAAATCTCCGCCGTTGAAAAAAAAAACGTAACTAGTTTCATGTTTGACTACAAAAATATTGAATACATAAATCTATGAAAAAAGATTTACGTTTAATAATTAACCCAAATCACACAAAAAAAAAACAAAATTATGTATGTAAGATGTAAGACTTGTAATTAAAAAATTTATGGGTCTAAAGTTTTAACCTTATTCAAGACAAAAAAAAATTAGCTTACTAAAAGAATTTGTCACATAACAATTGAGTAATTGACTAACCCCACGCCAACGGTCATCTCCTTTTTGAAAAACATAAACCCTAATCTCTTACAAACACCGAATCTCGACCGTTTTTTCTGCGCTCTCGACCTCTCTTCATAATGAAGATCATCTTCTAACAACTCTAACTCTCAAACACCCAGAAGAAGAATTTCCGTAATTCGAAACTCGAAGTCGCTGAAATCGATTTCTAATGGGTTGTTTTCTAGGTTGTTTCGGTTCTTCAAAGGATCGCAAACGAAGAAAACAGAGGTACAAAGCGATCCGCACAGACCAAGTAAGATTACTTCAATTTTCCCTTTTTGTATCTCATTTTTTATTCCCAAGAAATTGAATCATTGTGCGTATATGCTAGACTGATTATGCATTTATGGTAGATTTTTGACATTTGGGTGGGTGATTTTGGTTTGTTTCGTCTGAACATTTTACAGTGTTTGATTTCTGAAGTTAGTTATCTGAGACAGCTTGAATTTTAACTTGCTTATACTTTAATTTTTGTTTCAATTTTTAAATTAGATTACTTCAATTTCCCATTTTTCTATTACATCTGCAATTGTTTATCTCATGTTCGATTCCCTAAAAATTGAAATTTTTTTTCTTATCTGCTATTTGATCTTGGTGGGGTGATTTTAAATTTTTTGTTTGAATTTGATCTTGAATGTTGTAATGTTTGACTTCTGAATTTGTCAGCTATCTATGAAAGCATGAATTTTAAACTTTATTTTGTATTTCAGAATCCAAAAAGTCAAAACCTTGTGCAAGATGATGTATCTTTGGTACAAATCATCAACAGTAAGCCCTCTAATTCACTTCCAGAGTTAAGGTAACTCATAAATCCACTAGTTTTCATTCTTAATTTACTTTCTTTTTTTCTTAAACTGGGGATTTGTGTTTTTTTCTTTTCTAAATCTGTTAAATTTTTAATATTATTTGTTGTAGAGAAAAGTTAGAGGAACCATTAAGCTTAAGTGTTAGGAAGAAAGTGACATTTGATGCAAATGTCACAACCTATGAAAATGTTCAAATCTTTGACAGTACTGAATCTTTATTGGAAAGAAACGAAAAAGGCGAAACCTTTCCCAAATTGGGTCAAACCCATTTCCATCCCGGGTCAACGGAGGGTCCAGATGTCATGAATGTTGGATCATATCCACCAAATTACAGGTATGGGAATTGCATTGAAAGTGATGATGAAATTGAAGATTCAGATAATGATGATGAAAATGATGACGGTTTAGATGATGATGGTGAAGAAGATTATGACTATGAAGACTCAATTCCAATTCCAATTCCAGTTCCAATTCCATCATCAGAATCAAAAATCGATTCCTCTTTGAATCTTGTATTGAAACCTGTTGAAAATCTTACACAATGGAAAGCTTTGAAATCAAATGGAAAAATATTAAATTCGAATCAACAAAAGGAGAATTCTTCTTTGAATCAAATTCCATTCCAATCCAAGAATCAGAATCAAGAAACAGCAGTTGATGCAAGTCTTTCAAATTGGTTAGTTAACAAACATGGATGCTTTAATTCCAATCTTGAACCCGTTTCATCTGGAAAAAGTTTTTCTCAAGAATCAACAACTACTTCAGTAAAGACTATTGAAGATCGACCAATTTTAGGCGCGTTAACTATTGATGAGTTGAAACAATTTTCAGGGTCATCTTGTACACCAAGAAAGTCACCGGGTCGAAGCCCAGATGATAAGCCCATAATTGGTTGTGTCGGGAGTTACTTGAGTCAAACGGGCTCAGCCCAATCTTTAAGCCCAACTTCATCATATAAAGGCATACCAAATACCACCAGCAAGTATAGAGAGGTATATTTTTATAATTAATTTTTCTTTTAGATAAAAAAAGGTCATGGATTTGTGTCGAAACGAGTCTTTGCGTTTTTTAGTTTGTGGTGTGACAATGAGATATGTTGATTTAGAGGTTGCAAAACGGGTTGATTAAGATTGGTACAAGTGTTTCTTTTTTCTGTTTTGTAACTTTTCAAAATTTATAATTATGATCATGAAAACAAAGTTGTTACTATATAATATAATATGGTGGTATTTGGTGTACAGGATAAAAAGGTGAATTGGCATAATACACCATTTGAGACAAGATTAGAGAGAGCTTTGAAAAGAAATGCTGCTGAGTAATGAAGCTTTGAAATTAGAAATGTTTGCCATATATTCATTTTTTTTTAATTGTTTTAAAGTTTTTTGGGAGTTGGTTTGGACTTTGGAGTCTGGTTTTTGCACAGTTTCATAAAGGGTTGGTTTGTTGTAAATCTTTATTGATCTTTGGTGATTATGAATATAAACATTGGGTTATTTTTTGCTTCTTTGATACTAAAGAAATAATGATGAAAATAGAGTTTCAATGTAACATCCGTGAATTTTCCGATGTAAACATTTTACGGTTTCGATTTAGCGATAAGTTTATGTACAAAATGTGTAGTCATTCATTTATATTCTAGACAATATGATACAATAATACATGATATATATGTAAAACTATACAAAACAAATAACAAAAAAATGTTTATAGTTCAATAGAATTCTTAAACAAAATGAAGTGATTTTATTTTAACAATACTTTCCTAGTATTC
>WOUH02000012.1:1032211-1042299 GCA_009936405.2 Stevia rebaudiana
GTATGTACACATATGTAAATCATATGATATACGTACATGTAAGATACAAATTACATATATGTAAAATGCAATCTACACATATCTTTTTTTAATTTTTTTTTTGTTTTTTATATATTTAACCTTATAACTACAATCCATGAAATTTTTGTTTTTTTTAAATATTGTATGATAATAGTTTTCACGGTTTTTACAACTTTTAGTGGTTTTTATTTGATCTCAATCCTATGTATATAAGTGTGTTATGTGAACCTGATCTTTAAAGAGTTACCAAAAAAAAAAAAAAAATGTCGGACAATGCAATGCATAATAAGATCCGATAGAATCATGAGATTTTTATGCGCCATCAAAATCAACAGAAATTATAGTACATTAGTTTGAATTTCATCTTTTCTTATGATCAGAATGAAAATGCATGAGACAAACACTCGAATGCGTTCAACAAGATTATAAACCCTAAGACATGCTACAATCACCATCGTTAATAATACGAGGTAAAACCTGTTAATAGTTGTTCTTCGATGTTAAAACATCTTCATCCCGTAACGTTGCTTACGATAACGTTACTCGACTTGATTGGCACTTGTTAGGGATTGATTTACAGGATTTTTAAGGGTTTCTTATCAGATAATTGTTTACGCTTACGATAATGTTTAGGTTGGTTGGCTTTGTCACAATGTTACTATAAATCTTATTTAGCTATCAAATTTTGATGAAATAACTAACTTGAAACAGGAAACGGACACCCTTCGATAGTTTAAAAATATGCAGTATAATAAACTTCAAACATACATTATGATCTTTTATACAAATCATAGCAAAATTTCAAAACCATTTGCCCAAATCACCCAACCAAACATTCAACAACCAATCATCTAACATTCCACCCCACACTGTTTCAGAATCGGGCCCGTTTGTTTGGGCAAGAACGGGTCAATCCGAACCCAAACCAACGAGAAGATCGAAGCCAGAAGAATCGACCACAAAACAACAATAGTTGGAGTCCTGTTTTGTCTTCCCATCAAACCCTTCAAGAAAGGATACAAATGCACAATGACCCAAAATGCAAAAAACAATTTCCCAAACAACGGGCCCCATGACCCGTAACCGTTGTTGATCGCCCCCGATACACCCGCAACAACACCAACCATGTTCATGATGATTAAAGTTGTTGGAGGGATTAAAAGAGTGGTCCATTTGAACAAGTAAAGTTCACCGAATTCAGCATCATCGGCTGCTTTTGAGGTGACGGTGAAATTGGTGTCGACACCGCCAAGAACCTTTAGAAGGCCTTGAAAAACCGCAAAAAGATGGGCGGAGACACCACCGATCACCCAAAACTGCTCGTTTCTCCACCAGTCTTGGATGCTGACGTGGCTCCACCGGAGCTCGAGTACGCCCGTTATTATGATTGAAATGAAAAGAGCAAGAAACCACATGCTTGCAAGGTTGTTAAGCTGTTGAAAACATTAATGTCAGTTAGAAGAAAACGAAATGCCATTGGTTTTGGACTAGTTTAGAGGGTTAAAGTAGAAATTTAATGTTTCTTAGATGTTAAAAGACAAATATACCCTCGAACTAGCAACGAAAGTTAAAAATAGTAGATTTATGTATCAAAATGTTTCTGTATAGTAGTTGTGAAAGACTAGACTTTTTTGTTCAAGACACTAGTCAAACGGGTAGTTTTCTGTTATTTATATGATAAAAGACTATTATACCCCCATTCTAAACTAAATATAAGATGGTTAAAATAGTAAATTTATGTTATTCAGATATTGTCTAGAGTAGTTTTTGTTAAAAATCTATCTATGACAGTAGTTTTTTCTTATTCAGATGTAAAATGACGAAACTACCCACCATGTTGATCTAATAAAAATAGTTAAAGTAGTAAATCCATGTCATTCAGATGTTTGAACTGTAAACTAGTTACTAACCAACATGGTAATTTTCTGTTATTCAGATGTTAAATGACGAAACTACCCACCAGTCTAAACTAGTTAACACGGGTCAAAGTATTAAATTTAAACTAATGTCAACAGAAAACTAGTCAAAGAGTAATTTTTTTTTGTTCAAGATTGATTTATGACACCAATCAAACAGAAAAGTTTTTTGTTATTCAGATGTTAAAAGGATAAAAGTAGTAAATTAATAAATTATTATTTTCGAATCAGGAAAAATGTTTTATTTTCTTTACCGTTGGGATGATGAATTTCCCGGTAAGAAGACAAACAGCGGGGAGCGTGCAATAAGCAAGCAACGGGATCGAAGTAAACGGGTAAACAATCGTGTTAATATAAGCCAGCCTCTCGAGTGTTTTGAGCTTTCCGGCCCACGCGTACCAAAGCGGGCAATGGCGGCTCATGAAAATCTCAACCGAACCAAGAGCCCATCTGAGCACCTGGTGCAACCGGTCAGACAAGTTGATCGGTGCAGACCCCTTAAACGCAGGCCTTTTTGGCATACAATAAACCGATTTCCATCCTCTACAGTGCATCTTGAATCCTGTCAAGATATCTTCTGTGACCGACCCGTAAATCCATCCAATCTGTTGATCATAAGGGTAAAAATGTCAAACGGATTACGCTAAAATATATCATTACAAAGAAAAAATGTCAGATGGTTCAAACACGTCAAACAATCTATTCAAATGCATACTAGAAAAATATTTACATTGTAAAAATACAATTTGTAGATATATTTTACTTCTTATTTATTTATAAATTTTGAAAAAATAGATAAAACAGTGTTTGCTTGTCAGCCCAACCCAGCTTGACCCGAATTATCTATTTTGACCCGTTACCCTAACCCACTTGACCCACTCATTCTGCCACCTCATTATTTAAATTTTTTCTAAAGATTTTGATTATCTATATAGTAATATTGTCTATGAAATATAAATAGTAAGCATCAAACTAATTAGTAACCAAAAAGTTAGAAATTGACTAGAAATGTTTCCTGGTCAACTCAATACCCCAACCCGACAAAACAAACTTGTTTCAACCCGTTACCTAACCGACCCATTTTACCACATTTTTACCTAAACCAGTTACTGCATTCTAAGTCTCGTAATTGTAAAGCGAAAAAGTTATAATATTACCTCTTTGCCCCATTCGGTTTTCTCTTCATATCCACAACTAATAACATGAATTGCTTCTTTAATCAAAGAATTACTATTAGTTCCTTCAGGAATTCCACCGGTTTCCATCAAAGTTGTAGTTATAAAAACCGGTGATTGCCCGAATCGTTTCTCAAAATTCTTTTGAGACATTAACGACGATTTCTCCAGCTCATCGTAACCCTCGAGTCCTTCTTCAATCCCCTCGAGATCATAAACGGGTCCCATTGACTTTTTTGAATACTTCTTTTTGCCTCCAAGTTTTCCTAACCCAAACAGTGCTTTCAACCCTTTCTTCTTTGACTTTGACTTTGACTTGTCCTTTGACTTTTTTCTTGAACCGCCACAACAGCAACAACACCATGCAGGCCAACAATCACACGTCATCTTTTGTCTCTTTTCCGAAACCGGCGGATCGTACCCGTATAACGCTTGTCGGTTAAACACGCATCCGGTCCCGACATATACCGGACCTTGGATCCCGTCAAGTCCTCTCATATTAATCTGTAAGTATTTAGAAAAAAAAACGTTATGGTTCGCTAGTAGAGGTTTTATGCAAGTAAAACGCAACACATACAGCTCACCTGACCTGACCCGACCCGTTCATAAGTAAACGGGTCAAAGTTCCCGTCTTTTAATCAATGCTGGCAATTTCTAAAAAGACATGAAAATAATCAAGTTTTGTGTTGTCATGTCGAACCTGTTTTAGAAACGGGTCACGTTTGTGATGACATGTTTAACCGGTTTAATTAAACAGGTCGACCCATGATTAACCCGTTTTTTTACAACCCACCATCCCGATTAACATGTGTTACAACTTGATTATTACTCGCCTATTTATTACATCTGGTGATTGAAACTTACATCAAAGAACACGACATTGCGATTAGCATAACGATCGTGGCGATCAATACCATCAAACCGCTGCGGGAATTGTACATAACAAAGCTTTTTACCCAACTGTGGATCCATTAAGAAACACATAGCTTCTCTTACAGCTTTACTATTGTTGATGTAATGATCACAATCCAGATTCAACATAAATGGTGCATTTGTAAGCACTGCAGACACTCGAATCTGACACAGAAAACAAACAAATTACTCGAATTAGAACAAAAGTGCAGCGAGTTTTTGTGACGATTCACAATAAAAGGCTACTATGTGTAGCGAAAAGTGTGAGTTGTAATAATGTTGATGCTTACAAGAGCGTTCATGGCTCCGGCTTTCTTGTGGTGGTTATAACCGGGTCGTTTTTCACGGGAAACATAAACCAGTTTTGGTAATTCTTTGCCTTCAACATCAAGTGCGCCTCCGTTTCCTAGATAAACCTGCGAATAAACGAGCGTAACAGTAAGGTTGTTGTTACGTGAACTGACATGACACGTTCGAGGCGTTGGTACTAAAAAATGTGTGTTCAAATTGTCAATTATATATTTATGATAAACTTTTTGAAGCATTTAGGCATTTCGGGATTGAAGTTTGTAATCTTATTTTCTATAAATCACACGTTTAGGCATTTCTAGTTAACACGAACACAAAAATTAATTAAACTTTTTGAAATATTAAACTCTCAAATTCTGGTTATTGAATTTATTTAACAACTATGTTTTGAACTATGCTAAATTTCTTTTTAAAGTAAATTTAAAAAAAAATTGCAAATAAATTGGTTATTAAAATACGTTTAGCTAAGTTATCGACACATATAAAAATACAAATCATTAGATAGGTCAAACCGTTGAGCTTAATATTTACTCAGGCTCTCGACTCAATTTTGACCCGAACTCATTTAGACTAATCCAAAACCCCACAAATATCACGTTAAATTCTTTTCGTGTTAAAAATTCACACCGCTAGTTTTATTTTACGATACCTGAATCATTCCCGGGTGATCTCGACTGTCATTCCCGGGCCACGGTGTCCCGTCTTGCATCACCCAACCTTCTTCAGGCTTTTTCATAGCCTTAGCAACCAACGCGTTAATTCTCACCTTAAACTCCTCGTATTCTCTCTATCAAAAAAAAAAAAAAAAAATCAAATATTATTATAATAACTTAAAAATTTCCAAATATATACAATATCACACTCACTTTCATGGCTCTACGATCTTTCACAAACGTAGGTTGCACTTTATCCTTCAAATAATCAATCTTCTCCGAGAAGTAAAACTCCGGGGCCCGCGGCTCAATGCCGTACTTCTTAGCAAACGGGACCCACCTCCGAGCAAACTCAGCGGTTTCCGACAACGTATCAAACAGTAACATCGACGCACCATCATCAGACACATAACAGCTCACTTTCTCAACCGGATAATCAACCGACAGTATCGAAAGAACCGTGTTTGCAGTTATAATTGGCGGTTCCTTAAGTGGGTCAACCGAACTCACGAAGAAATCAACGGGAAGCAGTCCGTTGGGTTCACCCTCGCGCTCGAACCGTAGCGAGAGGCGATCCAGGTAGGTTTCGCGGTTGATCGGGAACCATTTTGGGAACTGGTCGAGGATCCAGGATAGTGCGAACCAGATTTCGCATATGACGGATATGAGCCATAGTGGGTATGCGTCGTTAGCTGGAGTCATGATTCGGAACCGGAAGAAGAATATGAGGATCACGAGACGTAACACGATGACGATGCGGTACGGGTTGATTAAGCTCGATGAGATTGGGATCTTTCGCCATAACGGTTGACGAGCTTCTGCCATCCTGTATTGATGTTTATTTGTATTGAGCGGTTAACCGTTAAAGAATCCCTTATTGACTGTTTAAACAATGCATTGACCAGAACCCAACTTGATGGGTCAGACCAGCGTGTTTTGTAATTAAGCCGAGCCTGACCCAGCCGTACGTTGGCTCCTTTAAATGTATATTACTTTGTTGTTTTTTGCTAATTAATTTTTATCAAAAAAGATACGTATTCGTAAGGGAAATAGTCAACAAGCTGGCTCAAGTTTGAAAATTTTAGAAAATAAATACATTCAAAATAATAATTTTGTGTAAATATATAGTCTAATAGGAAGTGACACGTGGCAAATTGTTATTCTTTTATTAAATAGGATAGATGTTAATACGGGAATTAAATTACTTATAGCACAATCCGTTTTCTAAACCATCATAACCGGTCCAACCATTGAGTCGTGAAGGGGTTGTGTTATGTAACTGGTCTGGTTATAGAAACATTGGTTTAAAGTCAAACCGACGAAAACAACGGGAAAGGCTTACAAAAAATCGTCTTCCTCGTCGGGATCTTTTGCACCACCGTCACTTTTTGTCACTAGGCCTCTTCTTTCTTGTCGGGTTTTCCATTTCTCTACACGATCTTTCCATTCGTCATCTCGATCACCTTCAAGATCCTTTCCGGCAACTGCATACGCATAAAAGTTATTTAAAGGATGAGCCGAATGAGTGTTTTAAATCTTGATTGAAATGGAAATATTATTTTTACCGCTTCCGGCGTAGGAGAAAGCAAAGCCATTGTTGTTGTACTGCTTTGGAGGATGAGAGTCCCCATTTTCCTGATAAAATCAGTCACTAAAAGTTAATTTTCAGCTTTTTTTCTTGTAAGATTTACTTATAATGGACTGAATTTTAAGATTTAATTTTAAATGTAGGTAGATATTATTATTTGGGTATTAATAAACCATTGAATCTGATACAACATTTTAAAATCAAGCAAGCCGTCTAGTTTGGGTGATTTGAGATTTATATGGTTCGGATTATGGTTTGGAGCTTGGAACCGATCGTATAAACCATCCTAAGTTTTTAACTTTTTTATATTAATTTTTTTTTACTTTTAGAATATATAGTTGTGAAAATGCGGTGTAAATAACGAGTTCAAGCCGTGAGAAACATCATCTTGCACAAATGCGTAGGGTAAGGCTGCATGAAGCATATCGCGATACGATCTCGCCCACCTTCGGCTTCTGCTCAAAACGGAAGCCAAGCCAAGTACCGGTTACGCCTTTAACATAAACGGTTTGAAAGGTAAAATAAAAGTCGGCTCAAACCCACCAAACCACAAAAACAGGCGGACAGTATG
The DNA here is from genome assembly GCA_009936405.2 of Stevia rebaudiana. NCBI lineage: Eukaryota > Viridiplantae > Streptophyta > Magnoliopsida > Asterales > Asteraceae > Stevia > Stevia rebaudiana. The sequence goes on from WOUH02000012.1 coordinate 1,039,357, forward strand.
ATTTGTCGTTTCTCAAAACCAAAGTTGGTGATTCGACCCAAAATTTTCGTGAAACCAGTCAAACCGGATGATAAACAATCCTACATAATAACATGTTATATTGAATTACCGAAGGATTATCGACACGATTATGATCACGGGTTTCTTGATGATCCTTGATCTGAAACTCATCCTCAAAATCATCTCCATCGTCACTTTCTTCCTCATCCCCAACAACTCGTGGACAACCTATTCACAAAACAACCCCATACATTCTAATGAATCGATTCAAACTACCAAACACATCAAAAAACAAACAAAAAACATTACCTTTATGACGTTTATAACGAACATTGCATTGAGGACAACATTGATTTCCTTCACTTCGTTCATACACGTAACAAGGCCGACACACTGGAAACTTGCATTCGTGACAAGCAACAAACACATCACCGTTCTCCTTTCGACCAATTTCATCGCCACAAACGCGACATATGGATTGCGTGTCGGTTAGAGTAGCCATGGGAGAAAGTAAAGAAAGAACATGAGGTTATAGTGGTGAGAATGAGGGGTTTTTGAAGGTGTGATTGTTTGTATGGTGGAAGTTCAAGTTCACCTACTGATTGTTGGGGGTCTAAGGGTTTGATTAGAAGACAAGTTACCATTGTTGTTTGAGAGGTATCTTACATTCAAAGGATCAAAAGTCTTGATTATTTTGTTTTTTAACATATTTAAAAAAAGTGCCACATATAATACAATAATCTTTGATCAATTTAGATCATAAAAGATGGAGTATAAGCGTATTCATGGTGGGCCTTATGGAAGTACATATATTATGAGAATTTAAAAAACCAATAAAATCATTTATAAATTATTAAAAATTTAATATATTGATAAAAGATAAATTGATTTATATGTTTAATTAATTGTTTTCCTATTGTATCTCGTCTCTTTCTCTTAAAATTTTGCTAACATACATAGAGCAACAATTTATTGTAAAACTACCCGCTTGTGATGTTTTTAATATATACATGGACAGAATAGTAGAATACAGATACACAAAAGTCAAACCCGCAACTATTTGATGTGAGATTGTAAATTTACATAAAAATACATTAGTGCATACACCAATTCAAGTATAAGAATTATTGGTTCTTGTAATTCTGGAAATACCGGCCTCCAATGTTTAAGTTAAAATTATGTCTAACAATCGCTGGCAGGAAACAAGTGAACAACATTCGATAGTGATTTTACCCTTTATTTTTTATTAAGCGAGACATTTTATCAAACACTTTAAGAGCAAACAATAAAAAATCTTAATTAACCTTGTATGTATAACGCTAGAAAACACTAATGAATGCATCTCAAATCTCGTTTTCAATCAATCTGTCTTGAAAAGCAATTGACCAACAGCCGGCTCCCACCAAGAATTAATAGAAATTGAAAATACCACACCATCCGATATGATTTGAAGCCCAAGTTACACGATTAATGAAATTAATATGAAACAAAATAAATAATTAGTACCTTCGACAGCAACCCTCCAGCCTTTCGGATGTAATGAGTATCCAAACGAGGCCCAAACTATCAGAACTTTTGTAACAATTAGGGTCTGTTTGGCTTACCGAAAAATGGGAATTGAAGGACAGGTGGATACGCTAACTGAATGGCATGTGTCCAACCACTCACGTGAGCTACTTAATAAACGAGCTAAGGTGTTGTAGATACAACTTAATAATAATGATTTGTTGGTCTAGTGGTCAAGAGGAAGGTGAGAAGCTGTGTTTTTTTAGGAGGTCCTGATTCAAATCCTGACAAGGGAGAATTTAGTTCTAACTTGATGATACTAACATAAACTACTAACTATTTGCCGTTACAGAAAATCACCATCCGAAACCATACATTGGCCAATCTAAGTAGAAATCAAGATACAGTCTCAACCCTCGATTTCAAATTAGCATCCAAAGATCACCTTCCAAATATGACATTATTTGAAATAGCAATGGAAATACGTTAACTCACATATAGAGAGAAAGCATATGAAGAAAAAGAAGGAAATTACAACCCACGTTCCTACTTCTTAGGGAATTGAAATTTAACTGCTACCCACTGATGAAATAACACAAAGAAATAATATAACTATTACTACCCACTAATGGAACAAAACAAAGAAAATTAAATAACTATTAGATAGTGGACATAAATGGAGGGAAATGCAATGGAGGAACGTGAAATGCAATTAAGTCCATCCGGGTAGAGATAGAACCAATTTTGTGCGTATTGACGGGTTTTTGACCAGTTTTCAACGGTTTATGGCCGATTTCTAACCAGTTTTGGCAGGGTAGAGCTAGGACCGGTCGTACCTAAAGACGCATGAACGATGAATCGATGATCAAGAACACATGATTTGGATAACTCCCAAACCTGTATATCATAATCAAGGAAAAAACTAACTCAAAAACCCGAATTACAACTTGTGATCATTCATATGAATAACCCTAACTTGGTTATTCTATGCACTCATACACAACCTAAGACTAGACTATGTATTTATAGTTAAAACCCAACTTGGTGAACAAGTTAAACTAATAAACCCTAAAAGTCTAAACCGACTCGTTTGCAACTATTTTACCTGTTTTTTAGATCACCCAAGAATATATCTAGCATACAGTATCATTTATATCAAAAAGATGTCTGAGACATGCTTAATGATGATATATTTTTTCATTTTTACTGCCCGATAATTCTTTGCTTTAGAGTTTAGATACAAGATAAAGGTAGCATGTTTGTTTATCCAGAAATATTAAATCTTACCATTATATGTCACTTGACGTCTACTTTATCCTTATACAACTGAATATATTTTTCTTTGTATAAATGGACATGAGAGTTAGGGGCTGTTTGGTAACATCTGAATCATTAAGTGCTGAACCATTAAGATGTCTGAATGGCTAAGAGGCTCTG
>WOUH02000012.1:1042399-1057739 GCA_009936405.2 Stevia rebaudiana
CATTGTTATTTATACTATCACTTTGGATTTCATATTTTTTACAAAAAAAATGAGAAGATATTATGATAGCACTTTATAATTTATAATAACACTTTGGTTCTCACAGTTTTTACGAAAAACATGGTTTGTATCGGAACCATCCCCTACAACACACACCCTTGCACATACTTATCTTCTCAACCTACCACCATCACGCCACTGTCACCCCCGATGAGATTCCGTCATCTTTCAATGAGATTCCGTCAACAACCAACTCCAATTTCTGGTATGTTTCATATCTAGTAGTTGTTGAAGATGATGTGGGTCTTGTCTATTATGAAAACGCTACTGTTTGATGAAGATGGTGGATGAAATCATATAGCAACAATTTCAATCAAAAGATATTTGTCTTCTTTAAATAAAATCAAAGAAAACAATTTGATGGTAGTTAACTATTTGTAACAGATTTGAAATCACAATAATCAATCTAAGCAGCTTGAAACTTTCGAATGAAAAAATTACACCTTACAACATACAAGTATTAAACCACAGAACAAAAAACATAACTAAATTTAAATGTTTGCATTCTGTGGATTTTACTTTACTTTATTATGACTCAAAGACATGATTATGTTAAGATATGATTAAATCAAGTAATCATGTAAAACATTAAATTGATTAAACTCAAAGTTAAATTACTTATGTGGATTTTACTTTACTTTATTATGACTCAAAGACCGATTTAACTTGTAGAATCCAAAACTCATTACCACAAACAAGTAATACAAGTAACCACTGCAGGTCTTGATTTCTAACAAAAATTCTAAACAAATAAAAATAAAAGATGAGATCAAAACAAGATATCATAGAAACAAAAACACCAAATCACCTACACTATGGCATTTGCAGCACTAGCAATTCTAGGCCACAAGTCAGCACACTCCTTTCCAATCGGTCCTGTTATCGCAGATCCTGTAAAAGGGACATAAAAATTTATTAAAACTTTCTCATGTAAACACAAAAACAAGTTAACACATTAGATAGAGTAATATCAATTTAAGTGTCACTGGGTTAGAAGTTAGAACTAACACACATAAACAAATGTTGCAGCTTAAATATAGAAAATACAAGAAATTTTATTACAATACCAATGTGATTGTTTATATCTGACCAACTAGTTTGATTGTTTATATCTGACGGTACAAAAGATATATACACATTTGAGACACGTTTGATTGGTTTCCAATTATGTTTTCAGATTTGACCGATTTAATAAACTTCAAAGGAAAAACTCATTAAACATATCAAAATGCAAATAAGTAAATCAAAATTACCTTTCATTTCTCCTTTGGGATTGACAATGACTCCAGCATTATCTGTGAAATAAACATGAAATCAAGAAAAATTTTACTATTTTGTGTAAAACAAGAAAAAAATATAACAAAAGAAATGTCATCGAGGTTTGAGTAATCTAGCAGTAAGGGCGTGTAAGGATTGCATAACTTTTAAGAAGCTATCAAGATTTATATAAGGTTTTTAAAATAAATTCATATTATTTTTACAGTTTTAGTAAACAAATTGGCTTAATAAATAATTTTTACGCCAAAACTCAACAAAAAGAAAAAAAAAAGTTGAACCAAAGGTGAGCTAACAGAATCTCATATCATGTCAAGTTTAATCCAGCTCAAATATTCATAACTACCTATCAACAGCAATCACAGGGTTTTGAACATAAAAACCTACAAAAAGCTAACAAATCAGGTTCAAAACTTAGTTTTTGGCTCGATTTCTACCTTCAAATGTTATAATCGACTCGATTCAAGCCGATTTCTCAAGTGGCTAACAAAGCTCGTTTAAACGGCTACAAATTTCGGAAACATACCTTCAAAGTACATGAAAACACCGTCCTTTCGGCGCCACGGCTTGCGTTGACGAACAATAACAGCCGGCATCACCTTCTTCCTGAGATCTGGTTTCCCCTTCTTCACCGTCGCCATAACCATATCTCCGACGCAAGCCGACGGAAGACGGTTGAGTCGTCCCTTTATACCCTTCACTGATATGATGTACAAATTCTTTGCACCGGTGTTGTCAGCGCAGTTCACCGTCGCAGCCACCGGAAGACCCAGCGACATCCGGAACTTGTTCCCGGCGGAACCTCCGCGACCTGCAGAGAAATGAACGATCAATTGACATCATGGTTGCAATTAAACATGTGTTGATTTGAATTCCAAAGATAATGAATGGCTTAATGAATGTGATCGTACATACCTCGCTTCGACATTGTTAAGCTCCACTGAAACTTGCTGTTGATGGAGGCGACTTGTTGAGAATTAGGGTTTTATATGTGTAGTAAGATGTTTTTAGGGCATGGTAGATTTGGGCCATTGCATGATAATCGGGCCAAGAGAAAACCTTACAAGTTACAGGTTACAAGTACATGAGATGAGTGTTGTTAATTTAAAAGCTGAAAATTAACATCCTAAATGAGTCAAGCTCAGTAAACTTTGTATAAATATGTTTAAATTCATATTTGGATTGCAAATGATGAGTCAAGCTAAGTTACAGTTGACTCAGACTTGACATGTTTACAAACAAAGTTGAGTCGGCTCTTTATTTTAACGACTTGAAGTCCATACGGCTCATGAAACCCAAGTATAGTCAAGCTGGCTAGTGAGCCAACTAGTTTATTTATATGAATTTAAGTTCATTAATTTTTTATTCATATTTATATTTATATATATATATATACAAACAAAGAGTAATATTTTTTTATATTTGTTTGTCTTTAACTCGATGAACTAATTAAAAGATAAAAGTTAGCTCATGTACTATCATCTTCTATATTTTTGTAACTTAAAATAATATCTATATGTTATAAATTATAACTTAGGCTTTAATACAAGAGAGCCAACAAGCTACGACGAGCATTTTGATAACTAGGTAGATTGTAGATTTGGGCCGTGCCATCATAATTGGGCCAAATACATAAGCCATCAGAGTTCCCAAGAGTAGCCGTACACATGTGTTTAGACTTTAGAGGTATATATCAACACATCAAGTTCTTCGTCATATCTTTATAATTCATTAAAAATTATTATATTTTTCATTTAAATAATACTTTTAATACCTTTATCATTATTTTTTCTCTCATCCACTCACAGCCCCTACTAAAATTATTAAAAAGTAAATATGGAACCATCAAACCTCAATTTTTTTCTCTAACTTTACAAATTTTTCTCACAACCACTCCCAGATTTTCTATATTCTCCTCTCACAAACACTTTCTAAATTATACCAACCTTACTCACAGAGTTTTTAAGGAATGAGATATGAATGGATTTATCCCTACTTTTTTATGCATCTCTAAAATGTGTTTCGAACCAAAGCGAGTTTTAAACCTACCAAGGTAATTTAATGTCAAAATTACGGGTGACAACAATACTATATATATTTTACAAATTTAAGGCGATTCATATAAGTTTTTATTTGGTCACCGTTGATATGCTTGCAATTTGCACAGATGTCCAATTTGCTAAAAACTACAACTTGTTTACGGGTAAATGAAAAACATAAAAAGCATTACATGACAGGCTTGAAAACATAAATTCAACAACCTATCTTTTATATTATTATCATACTACAAACTTAAGATACAAAACACAGTTACGGGTTTAAACAGACCCGAAATCAGAGTGTTTTATAGCTGTTAACTTATTACCTTCCAAACAGATCCTGATTTCATGTGTATCTTCTTTTTCTGGGTCCTGTAATAAAACAAATTAAAAATATTTTTAACCATAAAAATTTAGAAAAACTTCATCCCTGAAAACTTTCAAGAATGAACAAAGATCTCGTCGCGCGTGTTTTAGACTTTTAGGTAATTAGGCCTGTGGTCAAATATATCATTTTAGGTTTTGTGTGTTTTGAAAGTATTTGAATACTCCTAATATTTAAAAACTTTATAAAAAAAGCTACCCTGAATGTGGAATATACTTACTATTTGCGCGTTTGTTGTTACGACAGAACCTGCTACCACATCGGCACTTAAACGCCTTAACGGGATGTTCTTCATCATCAAAATCAATACCATAATCCTGCATGAATGTCAGATATTGTAACTGCTTAATTATGTTGATTTTTGTAAATGCATACATGGTGTTAACATCATATTAGACGTGAGTTCATATCATGTCAGACTGAATATTGTTGCCTTTTTCTAAAAAGTTTCCACTTTATATAGATAATTAGTGTATTACATGGTTACAGAGATTATAATATTTCAAAAATTTTTTGAATAAAATTATTATTTAATAATCAAATCTCATTAAACTTACTCACCCATGTTAACTCTTCTAGGGCTTTCACCTTTCTTGTAGTGAAAAAAGCAAGCTGCACAAAAGAAATTAAAAAAAAGGGAATCAGAAAAATTTACAAATAAATAATAAGCATTGAGAAATGTATAAAGTTACATACATGATAGTAGTGATGATCAGGATTCTCTATTTCCACTGGAATCTCCACCAAAGTCGAGTCAAAACACCTAACAAAAAAAGTAAAAAAATAAATTACAAAATTTGGAAAATAATTAGAAGTAAAAAAATGTACCAGCTTACCTATGATTAATGAATCTAGCCACATTTCCATAATAAGTGGCATCCAAACAAAGGGCTTCTTCGTCTTTTAACTCACACTCTGCACCCCAATCGGCATCAAGAAGTACCGGATACGCATGTTCATCTTTGTTTGAACTTTTTGAAACGCGTTCATATAATTCTGCATTTGTTAACACTTCTCCAACATATTCACAAACAAATGCGCCTTTCGGTAAGTCCTCGAGGGTTCGCAAACCCCACCCTTTTCCTCCAGGTGTCATGAACACCTAATAAAATAATAATAATAATAATAATAATAATAATAAATAAATAAATAAATAAATCAACTGTAAATGTTACGCTGAAAAAATGGAAGATTTCAGTATAAATTCAATTTTTGAAAAAAATGATATTTTACCTGCAATTTACGTTGAATACCGCGTTGTACAACTCGATTGCCACACTGTTTATTACAACCGCATTTCAACCAGCATTCTTTAATAAAATTCCTAACCGAATGACCTTTGCATGACTCAACAATTTCCTCATTTTTAGATCTTTCTAGAGGACATTCCTTGCAGTAAAACAAACAATGTTTTTGTGGGTCCCGCATCATTTTTACACACTCATCTATAAGCTCCTCTTTAGCAAGACCCTCTTTCGTATACGCAAATTCACCACCCGATTGCAATGCACACGCACAAGCAATTGCTGATGTCAGACAATCACCAAAACAAGTGGAACAACAGTTGTCATCCCCAATTCTAGCAAGTGAAAAGTTAACATATGCGTTTTGAAATACCGCGTTTCCTGGAATGTAATGAAACGCTGGAGGACACTCTGTGTTGACTTCGTTGACCAATGATATTATCACCGATTCTTGTCCTTTAGCTATATCATTAATATCTTGAATATCATTATTTGGCACATGCACCAAACTTTGTGGCTCCGTATTCTCGAACCTATTTTCACAAACATCATCACCGACCGAACCGTTGGCGGTGATCGGTGGCTCGTTAGTGCCACAATCGGTTGCATCTTTTGTCAACTCTTCGGTTGAATCAGGTTCGGGATCGGTATCCAAAAGAGAATCACACATATATGTCATAAGTTCCTTCACAGAAAAGTTTGGGTCCAAAGTTTTGTATGATTTAAGACACCTGTTTTCCATTTTTTTTAATAAAGCATCTACGTTTGTGACAGATAAATTTGGGTTTTCTGTAGAGTTGCAGGTTAAAGAAATTGTGATTTCCCCGAAAGATGAAGATGCAATATCTATTTTTGCTGGTGATTCATATGGGACCGCTGCAAGTTCATGTTCATTTGTTTCATTTGATGAAGCTAGAATATTGCTGATAGAATCTTTGTTTGATTCTCTGGACACGTTTTCAGTTGAAGAATCTCCATTTGCCATTGATTCTGTTATGTGTTAAGAAAACAAATACCTAAATAAATTAATAAATACTAAAAAATGTAATATCTATGAACATTCTAATCCATAACGTTTTGTAAATTCATAATCATTTCAGACCAATTCAAATGTAAAAAAAGCATAGGCTATTTCACTATAATAACACCTTCGACTTTTCATAATGTAAAAATGAAATGAAATTATATTTAAATGGCACATTATTCAGGTTGCCATTTTGACCAATTTAGAACGGGTCGAGTTCCAGTTAAACGGGTAAAACTGAAAAGCAGAACTAGGGTGTTCATCAGGTCGGATAACGAGTAATTCAGAGTTGAATTTTGTGTGGCTTTACCCGAATCTAAAATATATTATCCGACCCGAATAAACCAGGGTTTTCAGGATGAATTTGGATATCCGACCCGAATAACTGGGTTGTCTATCTGAAACCGACTAGACCCGAATCTAAAATCATATTATCCGACTCGAATCTATCCAAATAACCCAAATACCATTTCGGATTGGTTTTTTCAGGTTTCAAATATGATTCGGACTTTGGATTTTTCCAAGTTTCGATTATTTTGAACACCCGGTGAACAGAAGTAGCTTAAAAGGAAACGGGTCAAAAGTACCTGGCCTGATCTTTGAAAGAGGTGCTGCAAGAGGCGATGTATCATCTGTAACGGGCTCATCTTTGGGCTTTATTAAAGGAAGAGCAGTTTGTTTGGGCTTGGGCTCTTTAAACCGGACTCCATATGACGGCACATCAGAGATTGATCTCAACTCTCGAGAGCCCGTTTGATGTGATATCGGTTCTTTACCTTTGTCTTTCCTATGCCTCAAATTTAAACCCGAATCAGACCCGGATCCATTTTCAACCCGTGCTTTAGACCGCGGTATAGCATCACGTAAATTATCAATTTCCAATTTTGGCCTTTTTAGCGGTGTTGCATGTGAATTAGGGTTAGAGGTGGTGCAAGATGATCCATCTTGGTGCCTTAATCGTAACCGCTTTAAGGGTCGTTCTGGTTCTTCTGGAATTTGTGTTTCTTCTTCAATTACCTTCATTCTCTAGTGATTAAAAATGGTGAGAAAATTAAAAAAAAAAAAAAAAAAAAAAGATAAAAACCAAAATCAATATAACCATGAATCAATGAAATTACATACTTCAGCTAGCTCAAGTTTCTTTTTCTGTTCTGCAGCCTGAAAAATGACATCAATCAGGAAAAAAAAAGCAATTTCAACCAATTAATTAAAAATAGTTAAATTTGCATTTTAAACTTGTGTTTGGGACCTGTTATTCTCAAATAGTTCAAATGGGTGGGCCCAATCAAAACTTTTAGCTAAAAAGATGATACATTTAATGTGTTACAAAGCTAATACAAAGTCTATTTGTATTTTGTAATGCATACTACTCCTAAATTTGTTTTTTTTTCAAATTAATTATGAATAAAAAAAATTAAAATAACAGACAAGAAAGCGTGTGGATCAACTCAACCAACCATTTTGACATGTTACCCGACCAGCTAAGCTTGCAACCTTCAATAAAAACATAACCAAAAAAATCAGTTTAGCATGAGTAATATTTACTTACTTCAGCTTCAGCAATATCATGTTTTTTCTTCTGCTCTGCTGCCTAAAAAACAATCATTCGGTGATATAAAGATTAGTATAGATGAGTAAAAAAAAAGAAATAACAAAACTAAAAAACTGAAATCGCATAACAGAGAAAGAAACATATAACATACCTCCGCTTCTTCTCTTTCAAAAATACCATCTATAAGTGCTCTGTAACCGTCATCTTCAATAGGTGCCCAATTTTTATCAAAAAGTTTTAAAAGATTTTTTAAAACTGGTTTTGTTTTCTCTTCAGGTATCCCGAGCTCTTTCATAGCTCGAAAAGCTTTTAAAACTCTTGGATTTGGAGCCATTACTGAATCTGCAGGTTTTTGCACAATAAGTTCAGATTATTGCCAACTACAATATAACTTGATACATATAAAAAAACAATAAACCGCTCAATATACAGAAATTTCAGCATATAACTCCAATATGCAACTAATACAAGACTTGACAGACTTGCTTTGTGACAAATTTGCCACTGTTACTGTTTAACATCAATCATATTATTTCAAGCATATTTACTTAGGTTCCTAACAAATTAAATTAACATATCTCATAGTATAAAGAAGCAAAACATAACTGCATATTGAGACATTCTATTTCATGACATACAATTAGAGGAATAAATAATATACCACTATTCTAAAATCTAAAATCTAAAATCTAAAATCCCTTGCTTTCAAGATACATCCTATTAGAATTTACTTAGTAAGTTGTAGCAATCATCTTACTAAGTAAAGCCTTTTGTATATTAATTTAGACCCATAAAGATCAAATTTTTAACAAAAGAAAAAATTATAATACTGAGAAAAAGCTAATTTTGACAGCTTGACACAGACTTAAACCAACATGCAAAGCAATTTCTTGTCGAACTCAAAACACAAGTGTCCAGTAAATAACAACAAAAATTTTTAGTATCATCTGCTACCGCTAAAGGTAGCTAATTTCATCTACAAATTGATCCACATTGCTAAAACGATCATCGTTTCAGATACAACAGGACCAATTTTGGTTGCTAACACGATTTTATAATCTCTTAAATTATTATAACCAGATTAACATAATCTGAAGATCAAAACCCCTCTATAGCTCAAAAAATCAAACCACAGTAGCTACGGTTATATGAAAACAACTGAGATTTAACAATGTCCACAGAGATTAAACCGAACATCCTTAAGTTAAGTAAATCTACCAAAACACACGAGAATTAATGATAGTTGCACACATAAGTACGATTAAATCGAAATGAATGGAAAAAAGAGCATCGAAATCGCTGGAAAAACAGCAACAGCAACAATCGTTGTTGATATTGAAGATCAATTTTAAGAATTTTCGTACCAGTAGCGTCTGAGATGTATTTGCAAGAGTTTGTGAGTGTGTGTTAGGGCACCGATCAAATGGAGTTTTAGTAGGGCATCATGCAAGCGCCGTTTAACTTTGCCCGAAATAAATGTGGACACTTTTGCCCCTAAAGTATGTTCTGTTTTCTACTTGGTAAATAGCAATATACTTTATTAAATAAAGTCTTTTACAAGTATCCTCTTAAAATAACAATCAAATATTCTTATGTTAAACTAGTTAAATACCCTCTCAATACTCTCTTAAAAGAGGAGTGACACCCTCCCAATATACCTCTAATATTTGGCCGTTGAACAACCCTCACGCTTTACCTACTTCGGTTACTTACACCCGTTATATATACCCGATTTACACAATCCTACACGGGGTACTTAGTGGCGGCGGTGTAACCATTACACTAAAGTACGTGATTTCTCTACCCAATTACCACTTCTTCCACTGTTATGTGGCTAAAAGATAGAGATAAATTTGAGATTATAGATTGGAGCTTTTGTTGTAATTTTTTCTTTTAACGTGTTTTCTTTATATTTATATCTTTTGCTAGCTTTTTGTATTTTATATAAATATCATTGTTTGGTTTTATAGCATTTAACACTTCCAAAAGAAAGAATAATCTTTTCATCCGGATGTTTAATGGTTTTAAATTTGTTTAGTGGTTAACTTAAACGTATTTAAAAAAAAACATATTTTTATCTATTAGTTTTATTTCTTTTTTACTCCTTTTTTACTTCCAATTTTTTCACATCTTTCTTACGGTTCCTTTAAACTCTATTTTTTTATTAACTTTTTAACTCCTCTTTTTTAATATTTCTTTCTTGCTTGTAGTTTTCTATCATTTCATTCAAAGTAAAACTCTAAAGCGTAGTAAGTCATAAAAGTAGTTGGGACTTCGTCGTAAAACCTGAAGGTATACCATAAAAGTTGTATTGCATAGTAAAAGTCATTGTCACTCCGTTATGGCTAAAACCCAAAAGTGCGCTCTGTTGTAAAAGCAAACGTCGAATACCCAAATACAAATGCAGGCGTAACGATAAATATAATGTTAACTAAAGATATCATAAACTAATATATTAAAAAAAGTTGAAAGAAAGTTTTGCATTTAAAATGAAAATACCTGGTGTTTACGACTAGATTAAAAAATTTAATATTCTCTTCTTCCGTCCTGAATATAATATAACATAAACTTCAATCAATATATTCACAATGAGCATAACAATCAAAGTATCATATTTAAATGTACTCGATCATTGAACTTTAAAGTGTAATTCTTACAAGTCGTTTAATTTTTATAGATTTACCCTTATTGTTTTTGAAAATATTGTGAGTGTAACTTGAAGGCGTGTCTGAAATAGTTTATTCATTTGTTGATTTCTCAAAAAGATTCAATTGTATTGAAAGCGATTAAGTTTTGAACTAAATAACTTAATTAAACCGAACCATTTGTTCAATCCTTTAAACCCAAGTAAAGTAACTAACAACTGAACACTTGCCATACGTGCATGTTTGGAGAATCAATTCATCTTGGCTTCAAAGTCAAGCAATGAAGATAAACCTCGATTTGAAGTTGCATTCACTTCTTCCATTTTCACTTTCCTTTATTATTTGTCTACAAAATCCTACTTCCATCTTCAGTTCAATCAAATTCAAAGCAAGAAAGCTGCTCATCGAACAATATTCAAGTAAGTTTTTGCATTGATATAAAAGCGCTAATATGTCGCTTTTAATAAAAAAAGTAGGGTTTTAAAACATCTTCGTGCACTTAAAAAAGTAACTAGATCGTGTTTGTTGCAAAGGAAAGACTAGTGAAGAAAAAAGTAATTAGACCCGGTTAAGTTAGAAGTAACATATTGGTTGTGTTCTAGTAAACAAATTCTGGTTGCTTACATCGAACAAGATGCTATTAGTTTCTCCATAATAGAATCTGATATGTTTATTACTCCAAGTAAATTTTGTTTATATAAAGGATATAACTTTAGCTTAATTTTATTTTCTTTCAAACAAAAAAGTGAATTCTAAAGCGAAACTCAACACCCGAACCAAAGATCGTGATCGAGATCTAATTTCTCCTTTTGAATCGCTCGGTATGTTATTTATACACATGCATCCAGCTACTTTTTAACGATTTATTGCTGTGTTGTTTCAATATTTTGGTGTTTATTAGTGTTTAAATTACATCAGGTCTTCGTTATCTAATCGAATTTGGAATAGAAAAAGAATCTAGAACACATAATGTAGCCCGTGATGACTTTGTTACAAACGCGAGAAGAATTTGTGTGTCAAATTTAGCTATGGCGATTGCTCCCGTGGCAAAAGGTTGTGATTTTTTAAGATGTATTATTATTTGAATTTTTTCATTTTAAAGATAAAAGATTATCTTTTTTTTTTTTTTCATCTCAAACGGGTCAAATCACCATAAATCTTATTTTGAATGTTTGAGCTAGATTCAAGGTCGGGACACCTCAAGATGAGTCATCAAATCAAGGACGTTGATTATGTAGTTCAACGCCCTCGTGCGGTATTATCTAGTCCTGGTATGTTATTACCATGTGACTAAACATAATTTTTTTTTATTGCAACTTTAAATTTTATTACAAAATCTAAAAATCACTACCACATGTAATTGCATGACTTGAACCTACAACCATATGGTTGGGGATTACACCATGATTGAAATTCTCTCATATTGAAATCAACATGTTGTCACTCACAATAAGTAACTTTTTATTTTTATAAGAATGAGTAAATTACACAAATCGTCCTTCATGTTTGTCTTATTTTTCAGTACATGTTCTTTATTTTTAAAATTGACTAGAATCGTCCTTTGTGTTGTGATGAATTACACATTTTGTCCTTTAAGCTAACGTTCATTAAGTTTTTCAGTTAAATAATCATGTGCGATGCATATGGAGTGGTTTTAGTTTATTCTAAAATTAGAGGATCTATTGTGTCAATTAATCAAGGTTTACCATCTAATTTGAAGAGAAACTAAACTTAAGGAACTATTGAATCAAAATCCCAATTGCACCCTTCATTCTTCATCCTTCTTCATCCAGATCCCCCAAATCAAAAACCCACCACCGATCAACTGTCACCACCACCACGATACTACCTTCATGAAACCAATTGATTCCCACCACCACCGTCGTCGACGTCCGTCTAGGTCAATCCCTCTCCGCCACAAACCCAACCGTGAAATGGAATTCACCAAACAACACCTTTTCTTTCGGCTTCATCTCCGACGTCTCCGGTTCCAACTCGTTGCCATCACCTACAACGGAATACCAGTCTAGAACGTCGGCGGAGACGCCGGAGCGGATGACTCCACCGCCACCATCACCCTGCTCCCCGACGGCAACCTCCGTCTCGTCAACGTCCCTTTGCAGAAACAAGTTTTATTTCTTAAATAAATTCTTCATTCGGTAAATAATTAAATAAATATTATTAAGCTTCAAATGAAACAAAAGTTCTTACATTGATTGTTCCAATATATTAGAGACCCAAATTAAATCACAGCAGCTGTATTAGGCTTCAACCCTCTTTTTATCATATCATCACGAAAGTCAATCCTCTTTTGGCACCGCAGATCCCTCCAATCAATTGGAATTCAAATCGATTTGGATTTCATCTCAACCGGCTCTGTCGTTGGCTTCATCTCTATCCCTCCAATCGATTGGAATTCTATCTCTTTCAGATCCCATGATTCCCACTTCAGCTAGATAACGCTAGGTTCTTAACTTATCAACTGGAGTTATCATCGCAGGTGTTCTTCGTCGGTGGTGGTGACAGTTGATCGGTGGTGGTTGTGGTGGTGGGTTTTTGATTTGGGGGAAACTGAACGAAGAAGGGGGCAATTGGGATTTCTTTCAGTAGTCCCTAAGTTTAGTTTCTCTTCAAATCAGATTGTAACCCTTGATTGATTGACACAATAGTCCCTCTAATTTTAGAATAAACAAAAACACCTCATGTGCATCGCACGTGACTATTTTAACTGAAAAACTTAACGGACGATTCCCGTCAATTTTGAAAATAAATGACATGTACTGAAAAATAGGACAAACATAAAGGACGATTTGTATAATTTACTCTATAAGAAATTTGGGTCCGTATGTGATGATTGTATTTTTTATAAGATAATATGATCGGTTATGTTTCATAAGTGTAGTTGTTTGTCCTTAAAGTTTACAAAACTTAACAGTTTTAGTCCTTCTCCAACGGAAACCATCCATAACATTTAAAGTCTTGAAAATTTGCGTCTCTAAGCCCTTAACACAAATTTGTTAAGACTTTAAACGTTATAGATGAAAAATTGTGAAAATTTAAAACGTTAGAGATGAAAAATATTAAGAAATTAAATGTTAAGGATGTTTATGTTAAAGATGAACTGAAACTGTTAAAACTTACAAACCTCATGAACTAAAACTGCACTTTACTCTATTTGTTATTTTTGTAATGTTGATTTTTGTTACTAGTTGCTTATTCATTGATTTTATAAATTTTTTTTAACTTGCAGACAATGATTATTTGATCGGAGAAATTAACAAGAAGGCTTGCAAACGGGGTTCCAACCTAAAAACACATGGAGGTAGGTTTAACTTGGCCCACGTTGATGTAGAGAAGACACACATAAGGATATGTGACACAAGCCGAACATTTAATGCACAAAATCGTTCTAAAATAAAAGGCTTCACTAGACCGCCGGTTCCGAAAGATAAACCATGTCATACAAAAATAAAATTGTAGTAAACTCAGGTCGTCTAACTACAAAACTTGCCATGATTGATTGCATGATTTGTGTAATACTTGAACAATGATCGATTAAAAGTATGATTGGTTATTTCTTTATTTCTTATGTTTCCTTCTTTATTAAGTTTATCTATTTCTTTATTTGTTTGTGGTAAAGATTAAAAGATTATACATTACTCATTTTAATTATATACGAAGAGTTTTCGTAAGAAAATCACTTTTTGTATGTAGCGTACAAAGTTTTCACTGTGCATCTTGCTAGAGGAGTATATCTATCTTGCTCGAGGGCTATATCTGCACGTGTAATCATACGAAATAATTACATAACATACATATATTATTACACAAAGGTCATGGTCAAACATTTTAATTGTATCCTTTACGCAAAAATTGGAGTTTTACTGGAGTGTGTAATCACGCCTGCAATATCGATACCTTTACAAACACAAAAAATGTACACACACTCACATATATGGCATCTATGGAATGATGCAACCTATATGCAAAATCACACATAAAATTTCCCGTGTCAAGTACTGTTAATTTTAGAAAACGTTTTAATGAAATAGTATAATAACAACCCAATACTCAAATAAAAAACGATGTATACCTAAATTTATGTATTTTTTTTATGGAAAATGAACTATAAAAGTTATCTACGTTTAATTATATGATGTAAGTAATATATGCCACCACCAAAGACTCAGGTTAGAGACCTTTTTTTTGTAGTTTTTGACTTTTATAATTATATAAGCGTTGTTGTAACATGAGTTTGCAATCGACTTTTCTTGATTCCTTAGGTTCAATGTAGGAATGATAGCATCCCAGAAGACGCGAGGAAAGTGGTTATTAGGAGGATTCAGAGGAACATGCTCTTAAGTCGATCTTAGGCTTAGAGGTGAATAGCGAGAACAAAGTTAATGCAGATTCTTGCTAGCCAGAGGTCGAAGCTATACAAACAAAGCGAAAAACACAATCAAATCCTCATTTCATTTTAATTCAAATCTATATACAAAATGACTAAGGTTCCTCTACTTAAATAGAGAGTCAAAATAAGGAAGAGACATCCACTTACGCTTCTTAGGGTTGTAAAACGAACCGAACGAGCCTCTCTTCATGTTTGTTTGATATGCATTTAACTTGTTTACGACCGAACGAAAATTCATGTTAATTTGTGCTTGTTCTTTAATGATTATATGTGTACAATTCAAGAACGCAAAGAATCATATACTATTTTAAAAAGAAAGTAATCAACATTCTTAATCTCAAACATAAAACCTATTAATCACCTCAAAAAACTATAAGTTAATATTTTATATAAAAAATCATAAATAAATAAAAAGTTTTGGTCAACTTGAAATAACAGTTATGAACATTAAAAGTTAAGATAATAAACTGAACATTAAAAGTTCAAATATATAAACACATTTAACGAATGTTATAAACAAACAAGTGTAAACGAACGCCTTACATAACGCTCACGATCACAATTGAAGAACGTGACATATGTTCATGTTCGTTCGTTCAACTAAACAAACTTGATTTTTTGTTTATGTTTGTCACACCCCCTCGAAACGGTCAACGGTTTGCGGAAGCGACAAGTGTTCGGGGGTGTGATCATGACCGGGTCAAA
>WOUH02000012.1:1057839-1068430 GCA_009936405.2 Stevia rebaudiana
TCTCTCTACTCACAACCACTTTCAACCAATCTTTATAATATAAAGAACCCACTCACATAACTTTTAGAGACTCTAATATGAATGCTCTAAATCCTGTTGAAGCACAGATAGATCTTTATATTTTCTCAATAATCAATTTATACGTTAGAATAATCTTATTTAATGTATAATAACTTGTAAATAAATATACTAGACTACGTTTAAGTAGCATAAAGGTTAAATCAAGTATAAGAGTAATATCCGTAATTATGTATGAAAAATAGTGTGTAAAGGCGTAAAGCACGCATTCAAAATACACTTTCTAACTCAAATGCAACAGAGAGTGTCTTGTTTTTAGTTCTTATGATTCCTTGCAGCTTATATGCTATATCTGAACGAAAATGGAAGCTGAATTTGCAATTCATTTTATAGGGCCCATTTTAACTTAGCAAGCCCAGTCTTATTAACATCGCTAAACCATTAACTATAATATTACAAAGCCCAATATAATAATTAGCACAAATCACTTACACTCACATTAGCAGCAACCGAGCCCACAATCCTAAATCTTTTAACTTGATTAATTAGGGTTGTTTGTTTTACCCAGTGTTTTAAAAACCGGTTTAAATCGGGCGGTTCAACCAGTTGAACCGTGTTTTATTCAAACACCCGGTATGGTAATAGCCGTTTTCTGTGGTGGTTTATTCCCTATCGAACTGTCGGTTTAACCTGGTTCAATCAGCAAACCGGTTTTGTAACTAAGATTAAAAAAAATGGGTGACCGGTTAATAAGACCCAGGATAAAAAATTTGAAACTGAAAATACGATTAACCTACTGACTAATGTTTTGAAAACCGATTTGAACCTGATGGTGACAGTGAATTTCATCTTTTAAGCGATCCTGAGATTAAGGCATTCAACATTCCAATGTCCGAAAACATATCATATACTTTTTATTAACCTTTGTTAGGAAGTTTAGTACTTTTAAATTGGTTTTAGATATATTTTGATTATGGATTAAATTTTGGATTTTTTTTTATTTTATGAAATTATGTATTTTTAAATTATTTTTGAGTTGAAGTTGTAGTTTATCAAATTATAGGTTTAACTAGTTATGCCGGTTGAACCGTCCGGCACCACCCGGTTCAACCGGTTGAACCATTTTTTAACCCAATCCAGTATGGTTAAAATACCCGATTTTTTAAACCTTGGTTTTACCTCTTAACATACTATTAATGGTTCAGACCTCTTACTGGTTCAACACTTAATTGTTTAAACTGCTTGTTTCGCGATCAGATGTCTGAATGATTCGGGCATTTGACTCTGAATGGTTAAGACATCTTATCTAAATTTACCAACATAACTTTCATTATATGTTTGATTCAGATTATGTTTTGATGCGTACTAGTATAATGTTAAAAAATTTGTATATAAGGGCATTAACATATGAGTGTTACATTATATTTCATTTTAAGTGGCCATTCAAAAGTCAAAACTGTTAACCATTTGTAGAGGATAGTAAGTAAAACGAGCAGTTTTTAAGTGGTCATTACTAGTTTTTCTCATATTCAATTAAATTTTCTCTTTCCTATTCAATTAAATAATATTTTT
Source organism: Stevia rebaudiana (assembly GCA_009936405.2). Classification (NCBI taxonomy): domain Eukaryota; kingdom Viridiplantae; phylum Streptophyta; class Magnoliopsida; order Asterales; family Asteraceae; genus Stevia; species Stevia rebaudiana. Next base: position 1,059,430 of record WOUH02000012.1, read on the forward strand.
TATACCTTTATTATTATATTTTATGTCTTCAATTTACTTTGATAAACAGTGTTTCTACATATTTACTAGTTTCATCAGTTTCTTTATGACTTTCTACTCACAACCACTATTACACTATCTCTATAATATAAAGATTTCATCACATAAATTATACATAACCAAATGTGAATGGTCTGAAATCTGAATACTGTAAGTCATATGGTCATTAACTTTATCATCCAATCAAAATAAGGAATTTGAAATTATAGGTTTAGTAATCTTTTAAAATCACTTTTGAAAAAAAACTTGGTCTAACAATAGTTATTCTTGAAATTTTCCCTTTTTTATATACTTGTTCTCGAAAAATAAAATCCATTGTTTACTGTGCAACTCATGTATGATTTCTGTCGACTTATAGTTTGTATTTTTGTACATTATTATGTTCTTTGGAAAATAAAATGGACAATAAGTATTTATGTCAAATCACTTTTGATTATTATATTCGGTTTAAAAGGAGATAAAAATAGCATACTTTATGTAAGTTCTTGTTCAAACAATTTATTTCTAACACACAAGCATGATTGTAGAAATCGCTAGTCGTTAGTCAAGGTGAGGTGGAGACTAGAGATTAATCGAGATTAATCGGATTGGAATTATATATGTAATTTTACATATTTATATGTATATATATGCAATATATATATATATATGAAGAAACAGGAAACTAGTATATTGATGATAAAAGCTTTCTATTTCACTTAGTATGCAATCACAATACAATCAATCTCCAAACTCTAGACTTTTTTGCTATATCTTCTCTGGAAATTCTGTGTCCCTTTTCCTACTTGTGAATTCGATATTTGTAGTTTTTTCTCCTTGGAGACTGTTCATGAGAAAAGCACATCAACCGTTGGTCTTTATTGATAGAGGATGTTTCTCAAATAAAAGCATATCAACAGTTGTAAGCTATTGATGAGAGATGTTTCTCAACGGTCCGGCCCTTCATTAATTCACGGGTCGCGGACCTACATAAACTCCCGGGTCGTGGGTCGGTCCGTTTTTAAGTTTCCCGGGTGGATTTATTCGTTTTATTTACTATCCTCTATATTTATGATGCGGTTTTTTTTTTGTCCGAAACATATGTGAAATGATGAAAAATAACCAAAGAAATAAGATACAAATCGATTTTTATTTTGTTTTAATCAACATGACATAGTTTTGAATGATTTACATCTAAGTTAAATGCGTAACAACCTAATATTCACTTTAACATATATGGTTTAAAAAGAGGAAATATGTAATTGTTTTTTTTTTTTCATTTGACGATATATATAAATGATCCTAATGGTAAAAGAGTATGATGAGAATGTGATCAAGTTCACCTAGACTGCTTAGTGAGTGGTTAAGCAAGCCATTACACATGATCTAATGAAGTATAATATAATTATTACAAAAATTAGAGTTAAATTGAGATATACAACTGTATTAAAAGTTTGAAAAGCAATTTTGTAAGCTAAATACATTATACTCATGCTCTAAACCACCACAAATGATCTTTTTCTTATGTTTTCATTAGTCTCATTCTTTTAAGGTAATTAAATTTAAAAAACAAGTAACACAAACACATATAAGATCTTTGGCTCAACGCACACCTTATTCCTCGTTATACCCATGTTGATTTACTAGATTTTAATTAACGTTTTTTAAATCATTCCCTAAATGCTCGTATTCAACTTGTATACATTGTCTGCATTCAACATGTATACAACCGCATTAAAAATATTAAATGCTTGACATTACAATGGGATGGGTACATTGATTACAAAATAGAAACTCAATAAACATTTAACACAACCGGAATTAAATCAATAGTTATACTTACAATCCGTTACCAATTAAGCTGGATAATCAAACGGTAGCGGTGAAACAGACGCAGATGCAAGCAAATCACGATGCACAAACCCGTAATTACGCAAAACTTGATTATCAGCAAAATTCAAAACCTTTTGCATTGCATCCCAACAACTTTGACCGGAGTACATCTGGTTATGCTGACCACTACACGGCTGACAACCGGTAAAATGAGTAATAAACGGCCGCCGCCAGCTAAACTTCCCGTAACCGGCGTCTTTTAAATACGGCTGCCACAGCGCAGAATAGCCCTCACTCACCTTCTCACCATGCCGCCTTCTTAACCTACGCACCCCTCGTTCAATGTTATTGTATTTAGCAGTAATGTTCGCCAACGTCTCCACAATTTCCAGCCAATACCCCTCGAAATAATACTCACCTTCCACGTAGACTTTATCTCCCCATTTTTCTTTTTCTTTTAATAATAAATAAACCAAACCCGTTTGATCGTCGGATTCGAAGAAAGCTTTGTCTTTGCATGTTTCCCGTAAGATTTCGCCCCATTTTTCGTAATTCGGAGTTTGAGGACCCATACCCGACCAAACATCCAAGAAATCAAGCCCCCATTGACCGTTTCGGATCAGAAAAACACCGGCGTTTAAACTCGTCCAGCTTTTCTTTTCGTAGACCAACTTCGGCCAGCCGTGAACAACAAAATTATGGTTTTTGTACCGTTGCAACGGTAATTTAAAGTCCATGTCGGTGAAGGCTGCGTCCGAGTCGACCCACCAGATCCACTCGGCTTCCGGGTGGGCCAACATTGCCGCCCGAACCACTGGGATTTTGGCCCAGAATGTGTGCATTTGGGGGTGGAGTAAAACGTTGTTGTAGAAGATGTCGTACCCGTGGATCCGGCAGTAGTCCACTTTGTTCTTGAAAAACTTTAACAGTAAATGATCGCCGATCGGGTTGCTACACGGGCCGGGTTGTGACCCGGAAACAACAACGATACGTTCTTCAGAACCCGGTAAAAACGACGGGTGTTGTTTCAACCATTCTGTTCTCTTCTCGTCCCAGTTTTTGATGTGGTTGTCGATAGTGTACCCGAGTGTCGGGTCATCGTAGAAATTCGGGTCGATTGGGTCGTATTGGAGGTTAAAACCGATTACTCCGGCTGCGCAATTGACGTCGTCGGTGACGGAGACGGAGGTTTTAGGATCGGAAACCTGTGGGTCGAAATCAGGCGGTTGGTGGGGTTGAGGATTTGAGAAAGTAGAGAAAGTCCAGACGAGTAGCAGTGCGGCAACGGCGCCGGAGAAGAAAATAAAAGCGTCGGAGGCGATGGTAAACGACGACCGACGTCCACCGCAATTGTTTCTCGACATTGTCGCTGGAAATTGAGACTGATAAATCTCAGGGGACTTCATTTTGTATAGGAAATTGATACCTTAAACAAATTTGTAAGAACTTTTAACAGCAAATTTAAAGAAAACGGTGACCGGAAAACGAAAAGAATTCGTCGGTGGGAGGAACTACGTTGGAGTTGAGTTAATGGGAGTGGTGGTGGTATAAAGGTTGAGAAGTTAGCTTTAATGGCGTAGGTGTGGGACCCACTGGTTTTAACCATGATGATGAATTGAATCGACACGTACATCTTGGTCATGTGAGAATGCTTGTTTGCTCGTATGGTACTTCAATTATTTACGCTTTCATCCAATTTTAAACTTTTATACCTTGCTCATGTTTTTCTTGTTGAGAGCAATAACTTTATTAAAGAAATCCAAATTGGTAGTTGACGTTTTTTCCACTGTAAACTAGTAAAGAAAATTTTGAGTGCAATTAATTGTCTTACATTATTGCTAGATGGAATCATTTTTAATAAGGTAATTTTTCTTAAAAGTAAATTTATTTTTTTATAAAGGCATCAAAATATATAAATCATTAAAGGTTAGTAAAGAACTAGACAAAATACAAACCTTATACATCAATCGAACAGTGAAATTAAAGTTATATTAAACAGTCCAGTCTATAAATAATTTAACTTTTGAAATGAATGATAACAAAAGATAAAGTAGTAAATGAAATATTATTGATGATTATAAATTATTATAGTAAAATGTGAAAAAAAAATTCAAGTTTAGAATACAGAACTTCTTGTAATTGTTTGCTGCTTTTAACTCTAAGTTTTATCTTGTTCCCGTTTTCATTTACATATACATATTAGAGCGTGCGGAGTGGTTCTCGGGAGGAGTCGGGGAATCCGACGTGGCCACCGGGAGAAAACGGAAACACCACCCCCTCGGATTCGGGGTGGTGAAAATCGGGGTGTAGTCACCAATCGGGGCCGAAGGAGGAAGAGAGAGGTTGGAGCAAGTGGTTGGAGGTTGCAGGTGGTGGAGGTCGCGATCTATGCCCTAGTTCTCAATCTCCGACGAGAGGATTTGCAGCGACGGCGGTGGTGGTTTGCAGCGACGGCGGTGGTGGTGACCCTCTACGACCAGCGTGATGAGAAGCGTAGCCACTGCCATGGCTCCGGCAGTGGCAGAACGGCGGTGGTTCCGGTATTGTTGGAACTTGGTTTGTTGCAATTCTCCAAAACTCCGAACCAAAACTTGAAATCGACCTGTTGGCGTCACTAGGGTTTTGCAATTTGCACGCCCATCTGGGTGAAGAGAAAAGAGATGATCGGTCGGAGGTTAATTTCGTTTTTTAGACGTAATCCTTCTCGTTCCAGGTATCAATTTGATAAATTTGTAATGTTGAGTTGCATTCACATGAAATAATCGGAAACTCGAAATTGATAAATTGTGGTCTAATATGTTACTATGCGACTTACAGCAGCAGCAGCTCTGACAAATTGGGGGTGGATGAGGTAGCGAAGCCCAAATCATGGGGCCGGAGACTTGTTTCCGGAGGCTTGATTTGTGTCACCGGTGGTGTTGCTTTAAGCGCTCTTGATGATCTTGTGATTTATCATGGTTGCAGCAGGTAAATCACTCTTGATTATTGAATCAAAATACATAATATATCCAAAAGAAGCTGTCAGCAACTCAACATGTAGTGGAAATAGAATTAAGTTGTAAGGAAATCGACATAAATTTTGCTTGAAATTTAACATCATAATCAAATGAGTATAGTAATGGTAAGATTGTACTGGTTTGCTTATGTTTTTTAAAAGCATTATACATTGTGTTATGAACTTTTGCAAGTTTTTATATACCTTAACTCAATTACTCAACTCCTGAATTAGTTTGTAATTAGTTTTATGTCACATAGAAAGTCGACTAATTAGTAGGATTTCTATGATGACTGAATGTAGGGTGATCAAAAGAGTCTCAGTGATCTCTTATCATAATAAGCTGAAATATTATTAATATGATTATGAACACATACCTTAGTGTGCAAATAGCATAATCCACACGATGCTAGTATTCAACTTATAGTACATGCGCACTTTAGACCCTAAAGTTGAGGGTCTGGTGTCATCTAAATCTTTTCATGTAACATACAAGGCACATAAATATCATCGCAAGGTACTAATAATATATAAAAAAAATGAATGCCACTTGAATACCTTGCCCAATAAACATTGATTAATTAAATAGTTATTAAATCAGATCTGAATTGATAATAACAAACAAAAATAAAAGTTTCTTTACTTAAATAATCAAGCTATCATTGTAATAATACAGTTTATATAATAATTTTGCCTGTTAGTTATTTATAAAATAAATTCAAATAATAAACTTTACCTGTTAATTATTTATAGAAGAAATTTAAATAATAAACTGACTCCGACTTAATGAGTAGAAGTATAAAACTTTCAGAGTTTTGCTTGTGCATACAGATTGCAGAGTAATAAATCTTTCCATGGTTATTTTCTTACTTCATTATTTATTCTTGGTTAATTCAATAATTTATAATTTGCTTTCTCATGAACCACTATTTTTTTCATCACCTAATTGTAAGTTGCATCATTGCTCTATGTTGTTTGATGGAAGTGTGTTGGACTGTTGGTTATTATTTAGTATAAAAATTCTAAACTTTATAATATGAAAAAAAAATTCATTAAAACACACAAACAAATAATCGCATTTTTTGTTCTTTTAGCTAATAATCACATAATATTTTTTTCGCAAATTAAACTTTATGTTGCTTTAATTTGTTTAGCAAAGCAATGGAAAAAGCTAGCAAGAACCAGGCTGTTGTAGAGGCGATTGGTGAACCGATTGCAAGAGGTCCTTGGTATAATGCATCGCTTGCGGTGACTCACAAACGACATTCTGTTTCTTGCACTTTTCCTGTTTCTGGGCCCCACGGTACTGGAATTTTTCAACTTAGAGCTGTTCGCAACGGAGGTATGAAATCATCATGTTATTTTCAATTCGCGGTTAGTTTAGTTGTACACTAACTAAGCTTTTTATCATATTGTTACTAGATTTTAGACTGCAATATTGATTAATTTATCATATATTGATTGTTGCACCCCAGAAAAAAAAGAAATAGTGATAAATGGAAAATCTTTCAAGAGAATTAAGCTTTTGGTTTATGGTAAATGTTAGATGTAACAAATTGGCGGATTGCACAGGTCATATGGGTCGACCCAAAACACTATTTGTCAAATTTTTATTTTTTATTTTTATAAATAATTAAGCTGATTTTTAGACTTTTGAATCTCAAATTGGGCTCTTTTTGACCTTTCCAACCCATTTGACTTATTTCCTTTTTTTTTATATTTATTTCCAATTAGGGCTGGGTTTTGTTTTGTTGTAAATTTATAAATTAATCCCATACTACACTTTTTACATTTCAGACAAATTTTAAAAAATTATGTAGTTTAACTTTATATGTCATGATGATGTGTATACAGAAGAGAGTTGGATATCATTTTTCCGGCCTCGTGACTGGGAGATATTAATTATGGAAGCTCTGTTACATGTTCCTGAAAATGAAGAAAAAAATAGAACATTCAGAATACGCGTATCAGATGATGTGTCTACACCGCCATGTCAGCCATGCATCACGGGTTGCACCGCTAGTCAACAACCGCATGCTCCTAATGAAAACAAACATCCTCAAGACGCGTAACTCATTTTCAAGTTTCACTCGTAAGTTTAAAAAAGAACCGAACATTCATTCATGTGTTGTTCTCAATAAAGATTTTACCTCTAAAATATATACATTTCATATATTAAGAATGTGTTGGTTGATTGTATACACTCTGTTGTTCGAGTTCATGATAGTTTAATGACTCGTGATAAACATACTTTTTGCCATCTTAATAAAGTTACAAGACAAATGTTTTGTGTAATAAGTGTAATTTGATTAAGGCCACTTGTTGAATTTTAAGTATGAAACATGTTAACATGACATGAGTAAACATGTTTCTTACAAACTTAGTATGGGCTCGTTAACCTGACACAACATAGAGTTGAACATGCTTCGCGTCATGAACAAGTTTACACATTTATGATGATAGATAAAATCGTGTCTAAACAGGTTTCAACATGTCTAACTTGCTTATGGCATGATCATCCTCATTCCTCTCACCTAATCGTGTCGTGTAACACATTTATAAGTTGGTTCTTGTTTGTGTTTGAAGAATGACACAATTAATTAATTCATTTGTTGTGTTGTGTATTTGTTTAGTACCTATTGTGTCGTGTCATGCATGACTCGTTTTAACACGTTTAGATCTGTTTAGTCAAGATGAAATTATATAGACCAATTTTGGCAGTCTACAACTTTGAGTACTTTTCTAAATTTGTGCTAAAAGTTTGGTTGACTCAGGAACCCAAAACAAGTTTTGTTGTAGGATATAAATTAATATTTCAAACTTTAAAATGAGGTCGTTTATATTAGTATTTTGAAATTATTAAACTTTAAACTACTTTTGTCCCGTTTACGGGCTACCTCGGGACCAGACTCGCTTTAAACTGAAAACAGGAAGCTTTGCATTTGGTCTGGAAGAGTGGTCAAGTGGGGCGTGTATACATATACTCGAGTAAGATTTTCTGGATTTTTGTTTACTTTGTGGGACCCATTTAGAAAGTGCAACTTTGACCATTATGGATCAAAAATCGACACATACGGGTTTTCTAACACCAACGTGATTCAGTTAACTATGTCTGATTTGATTTAGAACATGACCGTTATGTTGGTATTTATCTTGTAAAGACAACGTTCATATCATGTGGCCGAGGGTGGCATTTTTATTTAAAGGATAATAAATGTATATATTTTTTTATAGTCATACTTAAACCAACTAAGACACTTGTAAAGAAGAGAATATATAAATAATTCTTTTGAAGAATATGAAGGAACATAATCTAATCATTTGTGTGATGGATTTGCATTTTATATCTTTATAATAATGTGAATTATATATATGTTCTTATTTTAAATATGGCCATGACTAATTTTTTTGGGTAACTAATTAGGCTCGTCAGTGTAAAACTAGCTTACTTGATATAGACGTTTATAGATAAAAGGTTCTGAATTCAAGTCCATGTAAGGTAGATTAAGTTAAAGGAGAGTACGAATACAAATATGCGTCTAAGAAAAAACTATTTACAACCATTTAAGGTAGATTAACCAGCAATCCCTAATATTATTATGTCAATCTTGATGTTGATATTCAAATATCTGATTAGGTATTATGAGTATTTGTACATTATTTACGAGACAATCATCAACCCATGAATCATCATCTTCAAATAGTAAACCATAAAAACATAGATTTGGATAATCTTCCATGAGATCCTTTCGAAATAAAACCAATTTCATCTTATCACCCTAGTCAAAAGGATGAAATAAGAAGTGTAACGACTGGCCATTTTTCAATTTTCGACCTTTGACTATTTCTAACTGGCGGTACGCTATCTGTAATTCAATATTTATGTAAATTAAATAATACCATTGTATTCTACTCTAAGTTTTGGTTCATTTAAGTGTAATCAGAATATCAGTCTGAGTAACGGTTTAAAAGTTACGCGAATAACTATATAACGTTCTGGAAGCTCAAAATCCCGACATCTCCTTTTGAGATGACACCAATGGGGTTAGATTCGGAATGAAAAATAATAAACATAGGCGAAAACCGTGCGCGAAACGGAGTCCTAACGAAGCGGGAAACGCGAAAACTGTTACCCGAAAACACTGATCGGGCCCC
>WOUH02000012.1:1076246-1098985 GCA_009936405.2 Stevia rebaudiana
CCCTCCTTACCCTACTCTCCCTAACACCCCTCCCTATTTGAACCCAATCCTATATATATATATATATAATATATATAATGTGAGTATTCAAAGATTGTTATTTTTAGAGCAACCAACATAAGGTTATATATAATGTGATTATTCAAAGATTGTTATTTTTGGAGAAACCAACATAAGGTTGTTGCTTCTTGACCTTTAGGTAATAGGTTCAAGCTGTGGGAATCAACCGCTTGCACAAAAAATGTTAGGTAAGACTGCATACATAATATCGCGAAGCAATCCGGGCCCTCTTCGGATACTGCGTAGAATGGGAGCTAAATCAAGCACCGGGTACACCCTTTTTGTTGAAATATTGTTATTGACATGTTTAAAGAGAAAGAAGAAAGTATAGAACCAAAACAAATGAGAGAGAAAATATGTGAGATAAACACCACAAAGTTAGCTTAGATTTTCTAATTCCTGACAAAATATATGTAGGTGGTGGTTTATATGGGTGTTTGGTTGATAGGTAGAACCATAGAAAGTTTTAAATTTCTCATGATCTGATGATAAATAATGTACTCTCTTGAGCTCGAATCATGTGGTGTGGATGTTTATTGGTGTTAATTAGAAATTTATATTAGTTTTCCACAAAACAATATGAATATAAATAAAAAACTAACAAGTAAAAAGTTTTCTACCCATACTTATTCTAGAATATTCACCAAACGCTGCCACAATCAGAAGCATAAACGACCCGAGGACGTTAAAGCTCGAGCTCAATCTCAAACTCGGCTTGTTTCAATTCGAGTTTAATATTTAAAACCTAAGCTTGGCTTGTTACTTATTTATTATTTACTATATACATTATTATTTATATTTTTTATATAATTATGTAATTAAATATATTAAACATATTAATTTATAGGTCTTTTAGGCTCTCTAGCTTAATAAAGTGAAACTTGAGCTTGAGTTTATTCATCAACCGAGCTTATTTTGAGATCGTTTATGCTTTTCAATTCAACTTTTTATCCAATCACTCTTCATGTATCAGTATCATGACCTGTTAATGTTGAATTTTTATTACGGCCCAAACCGTTTTTAGCAGGACTATAGAACTTAGAAGTTTATAAGTGGGCCCAGACCAGCCCAGCCCAGCTCGGCCCAAACAAGACACAACACGCACACCGATTACTCACGCATCAGTCATCACGGCGCATTCGCTTTCGACGTCTCTCGTCTTTCACGGTTTGTGCTACATCAAACAGAAGAACACAAACACAACTGAAAAATCGAAATGGTGAAAGAAGACAATCCGATTTCAGAAGTAGAAGAAGATGATGAAGAATCAACTAACGGAGATGAGGAAGAAGAGGATTTTGATGATGAAGATGAAGAAGAAGACGAAGAAGAACCACCAGTTACTCCGGAATCGAGAATGCGAGCAGAACGGGCGAGAATGGAAGGGGTTTTTCACCGGATTTCGTCGGAGAGAGTTCCGTTGAGAGTACATGATGTGGTGATCAAAGGAAACAAGAAGACGAAAGAATCGTTGATTGAAGCTGAAATTGGAGCCCTAAAGACCGCGACGTCAGTCCAAGAGTTGCTTCAGGCGGCAACGATTGCGAATGCGAGGCTTCAGAAGCTCGATATCTTTGATTCTGTGAATATCACGCTTGATTCGGGTCCGCCTGAATTACCTGGGACCTCTAATGTGATTGTTCAAGTTGTTGAGGCCAAAAACCCTCTCACTGGTGATATCGGCATTTTTACCAAGCCGGAGGTAATTTATTATTTTTATTTAGTTTCTTATCTGATTATAATGAGGTTATTAGAGTAACAAGCAAACACACCTGGTATAATTCCCTCATATCATAACCATCAGTAATGTTTGGGGACGGTGTCATGAGGGCAAACCTACTAATATTGAGGTTTAGTACAAATTGAATTATTGATCATTTGGTTGATGATTCAGTGTGCCAATTGGCATCTAGGTTTCTTTGATAATCCACAATTTGCGTTTTGTAATATTTATGATAGTAAATCTGATTATTAATGTGAATGTATTAGGCTTAAACAGATAAGTAGATACTGATGCGTGGTGTGATATATCTATTGTCTTGTTCATAATTGAATGTTAAGATCGTTTGTTTAGCATTTAAATTATTTTGCTAATAAGTATTTTGCGGAAGGAAGTATTCATTTATGGGACCAAGTATTTCAGAATTCATATGGTTATTCATATATCTACTTTTAAGTGACAAAATACTGATAATTGCAGGCTTTGCAGTGAAAAGTTGCATGTCAATACTTAATATAAGTTCTTAGAACCAAGTTTGATGCAGTGATCTGAAGCAAAAGCTTCATAGAATTGATTAAGTCTAGAAAAACAATAACTACTTATCCTGCATGGATATGATGTTTGTTTTTCCATTTTATTTCTTTCAAATATTTTATTTTGATTGATTATGTAGGCTAGATCATGGTCACTTGAGGGATCACTCAAGCTTAAAAACTTATTCGGTTATGGAGATCTATGGGATGGTTCTTTATCATACGGTTGGGATCAAACATCAGAAGTTAGTGCTGGTGTATCATTACCAAGATTCATGAGATTATTAACTCCTGTTATGGCCCGCATATCTCTACTTTCTCAAGATTGGTTGAAATTCTCCTCTTACAAAGAGCGATCATTGGGCCTATCTTTGGGCCTTATATCAACCAAGAACCATGATCTGGCATACAATCTTTCATGGCGTACGTTGACTGACCCGTCACAAATGGCTTCAAAGTCAATAAGGAGGCAACTTGGACATGGTTTATTGTCACATGTGAAGTACACTTTTAAGATTGATAAGAGGAACTCGACTCTTAGACCAACTAGAGGGTTTGCTTTTGTATCTGCTTCTCAACTTGGTGGGATTTTTCCTGATTATCGAAGTTTGCGTTTTGTTCGACAGGTATGTGCTCATTGTGAACTATGTTTTTTTCCCTTTTTTTGGTTTCCGTTTACTTACAAAAAGTTGTTTTTCTCTTCATTTTTATACCTAATTTACCTTCAGTTTTTAGCATATATGTAAGTTTGTGTTTTCTCAAATAACTTAAAAAGGTAAATTCTTGTGTTTGCGGTTATTAAATGACAGTTTAGTTTGGTTGCAATTAGACAAATTATGGCATTATAATACGATGCTTGATTGTGTGTCTGTTTTTCTTAAAGTGTTGTAACATGCAAGGATACTAGAATAACTGTTTGCACTACTGAATTGATGTTGAAAAATGTAAAAAAAAAGGAGAACGTCTTGGAACCTATGTTTCTTTTGAAGTTTGGAAATCCAGAAGTGTATGCGTTATGTCGATTTTTTATTCGTGTACTTGACTACTTGTGAGCTATAAGTGCATTGATTTAGGTTATTATAATTGGTCAAATGTGTAAATTAAAAAGGTAAATAAGCATAATGTGTTCTAATTATGTCTGGCAACTGTAGAAGATTTCAGGTCACAACCTGTTCTTGTGCAAACGTCACATATTTTTGTTCTTGAGCAAAAAGTCACATTTTTTAACTAGTTATTGAACTCGCCCATTTTACCTGTGATCTGTGTAATGACAGTTTCATTGGAAATCGTTTAATCACGTTCACACCAAATCAGAAAGTGATAAAAGGTGATAACAGATATTAGAGTGCATCAAGATTTGCGGGACAAGATTCATTATATTAATTGCAATCGCATTCTAATCTTACCTTATGATTTCAATCTGTGCACGTAGCAGCTGGGTAATGGGTCAAAATGAGTATTTATATAATTATATGTTTTTGCCTTGTAAAGATTGAACTTGGAAAATACACCTTGTACAACTTATGACCCAACCTGTAATTCCAAAAGTTAACATATAGATTTTGTGTTGGTTGTGTGAAGTTATATTATTTTAAGAATCTTATTTTTTTGTATAAAATAATTTTGGAGGTTTTATTCATTTATAATACAAGTTGGACCTGTTTTCTTATAAGCTAACTGCTAATTCTTTTGATTTACCTGTTTGACCTTTTAGAGATAATAATAATAATAATAATAATAATAATAATAATAATAATAATAATAATAATAATAATAATAATCTGAATCAACGTATTTATAAGCAATTTGTTATCATTGTCACCTCTAATTGGTGCTATCAAATTCTTTGCATCTTGTTCAACAATGTTGATCTTTAACTGTTTAACACATATTTTGATTTTCTTGATCTTTGTTAAACAAAGTGTATACTTATTTAACAAACACATATTTTGTTATTTTAATTATTTTAAACAGGAGTTTGACCTCCGTTACGCTTTACCACTGGGTTTTGCTCGCGCTGCAATCAACTTTGGAGTCGCTGGCGGTGTTCTTTTTCCATGGGGAAGTGAATTCACAAACAAACCAACATCATTACCTGACCGCTTCTTCTTAGGCGGAAACTCTTCACCTGTTTGCACATTGGGCGGGCCCACATCACTATTGGGCTTCAAAACCAGAGGGTTGGGCCCAAGTGAGCCCAAAAGGGAAGTCAAAACAAACTCTGAAGATACAAATTCTGATAGTTCTGAAAGAGATTTTCTTGGTGGAGATCTTGCAACAACTGCTTTTGCAGATCTTTCTTTTGATCTTCCGTTGAAGGTGTTGAGAGACTCTAATATTCACGCACACGCGTTTGCTTGCGCGGGAAGTCTTACTAAATTAACCGAGAATTCATTCAGAGAGTTTACTTTCCAAAAGTACCGAGATTCGTTTCGTTACTCTGCTGGATTTGGGCTTATTGTTCCAACTAAATTGTTTCGCATGGAGGTTAGTTTTCATTCCTGAACTCATCATATGCTAAATTAACCAGAAATGCTGTTAAATAAATGATTTGACTAGACAATATATACATGAATTAGGAGAACTTATAAGTAGTTTTACTTTCGGCTTATTTTTTATCTAAGAATGTAATAAACCAATCTGCTTAAAAAGAAAACAGGTAAATTAGGTATAACAAGACAGAAGCCACCCCACGTGTTATTTTTATTTTATTATCATTATTTTTTTATTTTGTGCATTAAACCTCTTTAATCGTTTTATACCCAAAAAAATAGTGTTATTAAAATAATAATATATTTTTTATTATCATGCCTGAATCACCTGCTTTGACACATTCCGAGAAGTTACCTGACTTTTAACTCACCATACCTCTACATTTAGTCATTTTAGAAAATAAGACGGATCAGAGTGTTAGTAATAATGAAATTCTTAAGGGTAATGAATGAGATGCCTACTTTTGATAAGTTTTTTAATTTAATGGAAAGAAATTAAGCATGCTAGTGATTTTTATATTCTTTAATTTTGTTAAACATACAAACATGAACAAGATCATATTGTTCGTTTAGTCGAATGAACAAACCTGAAAAACTTCTTGCTCTTTTGTTGACATCTGAATATTTGATAATATGTTTTAGTAAGGTTTATTTACGTGTGTTAACATACGTTCGTTTTATGTCCAAATATTATATGTAAGTGTTTGTGTGTGTGTTTAATAAAGTAGTTATGTATAGGAATGGACATGAACAAGTAACATATAACATAATTTTGTATTGTGTGTATGACTGTATTCTAAATTATTTTTCTATTATTTTTTTTTTAATAAACTCAAGTTTACTATTTATATGTCCATATGTTTAAAAAAATGACTCAAGCAAACTTATTTTGAATTGTTGAAAAATGAAAGGTAATTTAGTAAACTTACACACCATTATCTTAGTAAACTATATTTTATTTACTAAATTCATGATTTCTCTGATAAAGTTAGTTTTTGTAAAATTTAAATCCTTCAATCATACGATCTTTCATCTAGCGGACATATATTTTGGATTAAAATGAAGACTATTAAAATCGGTAAAGATACAAAGGTTGAAGGTGCCATTAACGATGAATATTAGCATCAACTATTTCGTATAAATTTGCTTCAAAAGTTATATCAAGAGTTTTGACGATAACAAAGCTGGACCATTATCTCGTTCATCATTCTGTGTTTGTGTAATTTGTTTTGTTGTAATTGTTTAGGTTAACTACTGCTACATACTGAAACAGCAAGAACACGATCGAGCCAAGACCGGTGTGCAGTTTAGCTTTTCTTCACCTTTATAAAATCAAAACCATGCTTCACTTCAATCAGCTCAAAAGTCCTTTGTAATTTTCGAAAGTTTACACAAAATTCACGATGCACCAAACAACAGATTGAATAATAATAATGATCAATGTGTCAACTTTAGTTGAAGATAGGCTGAAATAACACCCACTCAGTTTTTTTTTTGCTGCTGTTTTATGTCAAATAGCAGAGGTACCCTACAATTGTTGTTTGATCAGTTTTTTACTTCTCATTGTTTTTATATGGTTGTAACTTTTGAGCAACATATTCAACTTGGCATGTTTTTACCAACACCATTTCGAGTATCTGTGTGGTTGTTTTATCTTTGTTGTAATTGATGCATAAGAAGTGTGCTGTGTAGAATTCAATATTTTGTTAATTTCTTTTTTGTATTAGGTATCCTATATTCGGATGTCATCGATTCCTGAAAGTCACCTAAAAAATCTTTGTTGTAAGAATAGAGGAGTTGGATCCATGAATTTCAGTGAAGGGGTACAAAAGTTGGACGTCCACAGGGTATAGGTCCTCTGTTCTAGATTCTCTTAGATCCTCCTTTGGTTTAGGTTAAATTTAAAAAATATCATATTTTGTCTAATAATGGTTATAGACTACTTAGGCGGGACATTGGGGACGGGACGGTATGGTCTTCGGGCTCCCCTTGCGGGTATGTGCTACATGGTTAAAATAATTTTTAAGTTACTAACTTTGACGTAATAGTTAAAATTTACTGAGTTTAAGATATTTAGTTAGTTATCATCTAATCCCAAGCATGTCTCAAACTCAAGAAGATTTTTAAAATAATCTAACACCTGTAACTTACAACAAAATTTTGTACATTCTAAGGTGTAATTTATAAAGATATACATATAATAGCATATATTTTATGTATTTTTTTACTATAATACAGATAGTAAGCAAGTTTAGGCTCCGAGCCTAATTAAGCTTAGTATGTGAAGTTGTGAACCTTATACTCAGGCTTGATTAAGTTTTGTTTGATTTGAGTTGTTACCTACGCAATCTCGAGTAATTTAGGAGCAACTCAACTCTTCTACACCCATTCATGATTTTGTTTTAGTTGTCCTTTCAGACACACCCATTCAATTTGGATTGCCGGTGAGTTTTATCCTAAGACTACTATCATTTACAACACATACCAACCAAACTTTAATTTATCACTCTTTCCCCTATAAAATCCAGCTAAACTTAAATTTTTTATTGTCATTAACAACCCAACCAAACCAATGTTCTTAAATAAAATATTTTATGTTAAAACATAGACTAAGATTACTAGAAAAAACTTAAATTAAATCTTTCTTTGTTCAAAAAAAATTATTTATTTATTTTAGATATAAAAAGTAATTTTGATAAAGAAAGATTTCTCATTAGTTGAGCTAGCGGATAATCTTCCAAATCTTCAATATTGAAATAAAAATTTGGATCCATAGTAGAAAGTTAAATATCAAGAGATTGGAAGTATAGAATAAAAAGATATGTAAATATTATACTCTACAAATAGAAAAAAAAAAAGTTATAAATTTTGGTATATTAAAAAAAGTTTAACACAGATAATATTAAAAAAAATCATCATGAAGTTTTACGAAAAATTGAACCAATAAAAACTTAACATGTGCGAGATAATTTAATAAATTAAATGAAAAACATTCCTAATCCAATTCTACTCATATTCTACTTCTATCTTACGCAACACATATATCTTCGACAAGATTAGAACCCTCAAATTAAAAGTAAGATACCTTAGACACCCAAACTTCCCTTAAACACCCAAACTTCGCTTTAAAGACCTATTTTCTTTTTTGATCGACCAACCATCCAAAACTCCCATAAGATAGTAGTCTACTACTCTACTCTACACTCAAAATACCAGCCTTAGTTGGGCTTTTGTAGTTTTGTGGGCTAAATCCTTAGGGTTTGATAAGCGTGTACGTATTAGAGACATGATGATGGGAGATGATATGACATGAGACATTATATAAGGTGATCCCACAGCTATCTTTGTGATTTGATATTCAAATCTTAATTGGTGGCGCGTGTTCATCAAATAGTAACCAAATATAGAGGAGTTTAGTAGATAACAGGCCCCAGGACCCAACCCAAAGCCCATTATCTTTTTTTTTCTTTATTTTCCATCATCCCTATTCCCCACTCTCACTCCCACTCTTCCCCCTTTGAAATGACCATTTTTATTTTCATTTTTTTTTATATTTTTCACTTGTTCCTCATTCAATGACTAGCAAACAATCATACATGTGGTTTTTATAATATATATCTACCTAATTAATTATTAGTTTTTTAATTTTTGATTCATGTGTTTAGACCATCTTCAACCAGTCACTAGTGGTTTTAGATTTGTTATGTCATGGATGCTTTTACATAACTAATATTAGTTTGTACGTCAAATAATGGGATTTTCTTACAAGTAGATTTGATTTGTTCGCTGGTCTAAAAGAATTTTCATCTAATTATGTTGATCTTTATATCATTTTTTTGTTCATTTTAGTGTAAAAAATGACTCAAAACTTTTATTAACTGATTAATATAATTGAATTTTATATGATTTATTTATTGGAGATAATTCTGAATCTTGATGAATAGGCACGAGATAAATTAAAGTTTGATAGATAGATAATAATAATAATAAAGTTATATTTAATTGTAATATTTACAAGATTTATTAGATATGGTTATTTTAAGATGTTATTTACTTTCCTTGTTAGAATAGATTACTTATTCTGCAAGAGTTGTTTAAGTATAAATAGGGTTGTTAAGTTCTTTGCAATTTAAGAGCTTTATTGATATATTAATAAAAGAGTTTGAGAATAGTTTTCTGTAAAAATATCGAGTTTGTGTCATGTTTTGATTTGATCAGTTGTTTGAGATTTTTAATTGTGTTTGATCAATGTTTGGGCTAACAATGTTATGCAACATGTCAATTAAGTAATCACATGTCAATTCCTTAAAATCAAATTATATTCAAGCCATTGTTTATTGTTATGCTTAAAACCTACACACACTAATAATACACCTAAACGCCAAACCCAACATTATTATATGATGTCTTGTTATAGATTACTTAACGGACATCCCATCATCCGGCTATTGTGTTGGTAGCAAAAACGTTTTTACACAAAAACGGTAAAACTGTAGAAGTATAGTTAAATGTATTAGATAATAGTTTAGCTATATAATTTATTTATTCATGTGGTGTACTTCGGAGATTAAAAATTGGTTGGTCCTTGCTTTCTTTGGTTTTACATGTTAATAAATATAATGCTTTTTTACCACAAAATATCCGATGGATGATCCGTTTTTTAATATAAATTTAGAAGAGCTGAAAAGGTCCTCTACTTTTCGGTTAATGGGGCAATCGATGTTTATGAACCCTTACTTTTGATCTTTGACTTGATTATGATAAACACTTAAGCACAAAGACAAAAGTATATTATTTAAAATAATCAGAAATTGAAATATGTAATTTTTTATTAAAATATATTGTAGAACTAGTTATTGCATGACCAAAACAGTTTTAACTGCGGTTTTCTGACCCAAACTAGTTATTGCATGATCAAAATAACATATACCATCCGTTACTCTCCTTATGTGATCGATTTTACAAAGTCATGATCAAAACAACACTCTAAAACCTAAAGTAGATGACCATGATTCAACGGGGCTTCATGAACCATTAACCTTAAAGAAAGCAATACCTTAAGCTCTCGTAGTTTTGCCACTAAAAAATTGTTGTTCCAAAAAAAGTTGAACATGATTAAATAATTTGCGAACTTATGCATTTAAGGAAATATAATAAATCATAAATTAAAAAAGCAAACTTTTATTGTTGATATTTATTAATATAGGACGATGGTAGTGGTTTGGTTGGGTCCAACAAGTGCTACTAGGTTTCCAAACCAATGCTTGTGTAGGCATCATAGGCTTACTTGTTGTGGATGTATTGAAACTTTTATGTATTGAGGGTTTCTTCTTTGGTTATGAAAACTCTTATCTTCAATCAATTCAAAAATCACAATCACAATCCTAATGTGATTCTGCTTTTATTTTTTTATGATGAACAACCATCATGACCCATGTGAGGCCACAGATGTCTCGTCCATTCCTTTGAGGAGATGAACCAACATATGTCCCCCATTGACCTCATCATTTACGTAATGTTCTACGAAATCAATTAAAATTAAGGGAATTTATTAAAATAGCTATTTTGTAGGGTGTATGTATCTATACGATGGTGAGCTTGACAGACAAGTTTATTACTAACAGTGAGTGAATCATTCGCATATTGTCGGTAATCATTAGAAATTAAAGAGAATTTAATGCGAAATAAATTACATACTTTAACGTAGATACTAGATACACTAAAAGCTAATCCGGGGATCATATACTGTATCTTTTTAAGGGTGACTGGTGTCGTGGTCGGGTTTCCCTTGACTTCAGCGGCTATGTGCCGCAAAGGCATGGGATCAAGCCTCCAGGTTCTCTTCCGGATTCAAATATCCGAAACACAAACCATGGCTTGTGTGTGTATGTGAGGAGTGTGTGTGTGTGTGTGTGTGTTTGGAGGGGGGATGGCGAAGCTTGAACAAAAACTATAGGGGGTCGAAAGTTACGGGACACATAATTTTTTTTTTCATATAATCGGTTTATATAACGGTTCGGGTTGGTGATTTAGGTCGGTTAAACAATAAAAACCCTAAATATCTAATAATTGTTCATTTATTGAAATGACCAAATCTTATACATAAAAATCTACACATGTTTTTAACAAACAAAGACAAAAAAAGCCTTAAAAATGAGTACCTGAAATTACAACTACAATTATGCCCGACCTTTAAGATCTTCGAATCCTTTCTTTTGAAAAAAGAATGAATGATTTTCATCTTTCCCATTATATACGTAACAAAATTTCAACAATCAATTAGTACATATTATCAATCAATTTTATCTTTTCCAATTTCAACATAAAGCTTATTTTGCGTTCACGTGAAATTGTGAAAACACATACAATGCAATAGTTAATACAATATAATATCAGCATAATACATGTTTATAACTTAAGTGATACCCAATTTCAACCATAATTTCGTTATTTACAAACCCTATGTTCAAACCCAACTTCAGCCATTCAACAATGGTGATTAAGAGCTAATAATAGAAGATTACCTTATTTGTTTGGAGCCTTAATCAAGTAGATGGTGGAATTGAGCCTAAACCAAACCAGATACGCCAATCGGATGGTGATTTTTCCCCTTGTCGCCAACTTCACAGCCCCTGCTTGTGTTCGTCTTTTTTTTTTCCCTTACCGCCAATGTCGAACAATTATCCTCATATGCCACTTTTACTTTTCTTTTTTTTTTTTTTAATTTTAAATTTAAACCTCAAACTTTATATATGTATAAAACTAGTAAAAATATATAAAGAAGTTTAATTAAATTAGTAAAATCACAAACTTCAACTTTGCTATATGTATTCAATAATAAAAATTTTAGGAATACAGAAGCAGGAGGTCGAGAATTTTTAAGAAAAAAATCATGAGAGGCCCAACTATATTAGTCTATATACGTTAAAAAATTTGGGACGAAAATCCTGAATTTTACAATGCTGACAAAAAAAAAAGGCAGATGCCAACCCGGGCCCTCAATAAGTTACGAACCTGTGTCGGAAAGAGGATTAAAGAAGAACAAAAATAACATGACACAATATTATTATGCAAGGTTAAAGGGTTATAGGGATCTAAAACCCCTTAAGGAAATGTAATATTACAATAAAATTAGACACGCACACGCTTTATTTATGGTTATAGAGGTGTAAATTGTTAATTGTCTCACAAGTATAAAAGATTGTGTTGAAAAAATGTGATTGGTTGGATTATTGTTGGCAATATAGTCAAATTTTTTTATCAAATAAAAATAATACTAAATATAATCTAACAACATAGCAAAAGGAAAAAAATGGAGGATTAGAGCTTAACGAGAAAATTACATTCGTAAGGATTTTAGAAATAACTTATTCTATTTTAGCCTGTACACGTTTGTAGCAATAACTTATTTCATATTAGCCTTTTACACACTTATAGCAAAGAGTATAATTGAAAAAGTAATTATTTAAAGCTACATCGATAAAGGAGTCAAGTCTCAGCTCGATTAAACTGATGCTTGATTATATATCTTAAAAAACTCGAGCTCGTCTCGTTTGAGCGGTATCTTTGAAATTCATGTTCGAATTACCACTAAGTAGGGATATGCATGAAAGAAAAACAAAGAAACTGAAACCAAAAGAAAACAAATTAATCGAACCCAAATACAACTGACGGCTTGGATAAGTTTTCTAACAAACCGATGGGTTTGATCTCGTTTCGGTTTTGCCTAAAACAAAACCCCACAAAAAAAACCTAATGTTACTTTGAGTTAATATTAAAAATGATAATGTAGCTTTTATGTTCATCTCACATTAAAACATGAAACAAAAATAGAAGGAATACTCTATTTTTAAAGGAAGAATATTCCATTCGTTTTGATCTCACATTGAAGTATGAAAGAAATATTAAAGGAGTTTCCTTTTATAAATAACATAATCATACTATTTACATTTCTATCAAATATATTTATTTGATTACATGTTTATGTACTAGTAAAATCATTTCAAATCGAACCCGTGTACAAAAAGCGAAAAAACCAAAACCAAACCAAAAACCGAAAACACAAAACCGGAAAAACCGAACCCAAGTATTAAAAACAGAAGAACCAAAATTTTGGTTTCGGGTTTGGGTTTAGTTAAAAACTGACCCAAACCTACCCATGCACATCCCTACCAGTAACTTTAGAAACTAAAATCAGCTTAAGTTCAACTAGCTTATTATAATTGCTACACATATATAACTATTGTTTGTTCATAATTATATATATCTAATAATGTTATTACATATTATATGAAGTTATATAGATACAATTATATTTATATAAGTAATAGACTTGTTTAGGTTCGAACTTGAGCTCATTTGGAATATGAACTCCAATTTAAGTTAAAGTCCATTTAAGATCAGTTTGAATCAAGCTTTTAGTACGGTTATTCCAATTATCTCATAGCCTGAAACAATAAATATTTCATGTGTAGGTGGTTCACTAAAATAGTGCTTACCCACTATCAACCGCTATATATATATATATATATAGCTAGAAAAGGGGGAGGTTAAAAAAGCCAATCAATGAGAAGCCAAGAGCCAAGATCAAGTTCTTCGTGTGCAGCATGCAAGTTCATGAAAAGGAGGTGCACCCTTCACTGCATCTTTGCACCTTATTTTCGAGCCGATGAACCCAAGAAGTTTGCCAAGGTCCACAAGGTCTTTGGGGCAAGTAACATCACCAAGATCCTAAACGAGGTCCCCGAGCCACAAAGACAAGATGCGGTAAATTCCTTGGTGTTTGAGGCAGAGGAGCGGCTCAAAGATCCTGTATACGGGTGTATTGGTGCAATCGCGTCTTTGCAAGATAAGATGTTCCAGCTGGAACATGATCTAGCAGTGGCTAAAGCTCGGCTAGCTAGATGTTCCTCTAGAACATCTTATGCTTCATGTTCCACCATTTCACCATTCTCCATGTTGGATGGTGAATTTGGTGGGACATCTTTTGACATGTTTCTTATGGACCAAGCTAGTGGTTTGACAACTGAGTTTCGTCAATACCCGTTTCCGTGACTCGGTTCATATTCAACTCGTATGTTTGGCTTTGTATATGAAAATAAGAGCTCCATGATTTCTCTAACTTTATCTTTTTTAATTTAGGGATGTACGTCATGTTCTCCTAGAATTGTATTTGAACCACTTCTATGAGACTAATATTATAATTGGTAAACTCATCTCCAGATGACTAGATGTTATGTATTCAATTTCTGCATATATTTGATTGTTATGTGGATTTGAAGCAATATTATTTAAAATGGGAGTTAATGAGTTGTAGTTGTTGATCTTGAAGAAATTGTCAAACATACGCATTTGTTTTGTCCCCTTTTCATTCATGTGGTTTGCGGATGCAATTGTGCTCCTCTATGCAGAAAGCAATCAATATTTGTTTCTTTGTATTAATAATTACTTAAAAAAAGATATACAAATTTTAATATACACATTTTTCAAATTTAGAACCTGTAGTCTTTGGAAGCAGCATCTTTTTCCGAAGGAATGAAGTTAATAGAAGGCCACATCTCACTCTTCTTGGACTCTACAAATATGAGTGGAATTTATCGCTGTTATTCTCAAATTTGACTGAACATGTCATTAGATTAACTTTACTAAATATCATGATGTGATTGCCTAATTGGTAATATTATAGTCATCAACTCAAATCTAGAAGAGTAAACTTCAGTTTTCGTCCCTAAGGTTTGTAGAGACATGCAGTTTTAGTCCACCTTTAGCAGTTTTCATCCCAGAGGTTTCATTTCTTAGCAGTTTTCATCCATAAATCTAATTTTCGTTTACACTTCTGTTAGAATTTCCAACGTTCCCGTCACACGGGGGCATTTTGTTCAATGTTGCGTGTTTTTACTTATCAGAACACCCAAATAAGTAGACGAAAGTGTAGACGGAAAATAGTCTCAAGGACGAAAACTGCTAAGAATGAAACCTCAGGGATGAAAACTGCTAAGGGTGAACTGAAACTGCATGTCTCTCCAAACCTCAGGGACGAAAACTGCAATTTACTCAATCTAGAAATATGAAAAAGTTGAAATAGTTTTCTACGGAAATGTTCATTTTTTGACCGACTTCTGTAGTCAAATTTCACTTTTAAAAAAGTTTCAAAAAAATGTATGTTCGATGCTATTTAAAGAAGAAATTCAATCATTTAAACTTACTTTGATGAAAGTGAAAAGAAAGAAAATTCGTCTAGTGATCTTGATGCTTTCGTATATCCCGAAAGAGTTCGATCATGGTTGATGTCCTGGCATTTGCTTTACGTCTGAAATAAACTAGTTTGCTACGCTTACGTTTGAAAGGTGTTTTTTTGAAAGTTTTATAAAGTTCTTACTTCTACCAATACATGGGAATAGTAATGTATTAAGGTGTTAGACCCGGTTCAATCTGGTTAAATAGTAAATCTTTGTTAAAAAGGTATCTCAACTTCACAAGAAATGAAACCAAAAAGATTTGGGCGTAAAGAAATTAAACATGAAGATGTCCTTTGTCAACATTTCACGAATGAAATTGAAGTAAACCTTAATGCGTTTCGTAGTACTTTTGTAGCATGAAGACATAATGGAAAAACAAACAAGTATAGGGTGTCATTCGGACGCTAATTGTTATGAACCTAAACCCAACTAGTCAATAACACCACCATGAGCCCATTAGACAGTCCAGTTAGAGGTAGTAAGGCCCAACAAATTATGATGAATTACCAGGGACCATCGTAGCTTAAAAGGGGAGGATAGAAGAGAGTTTAGGTCTGAATGAACTTGTGTATGAATGATCTAGTTTTCCCATCTCAATTTCTCTTTTTTCCATCTTCTTCTGGTTATTATTGAATCTGTGTTCTGTATTCATCTTCTTCTATTAATTTGTTCTACTAATCGAACATCAAATCATTTCACTAATTAAGTTCACACATGAATACATGATGGGTCTATGTAGGCTCTTTACAAGTAACAACATAGTATGCCGCATTCAAGATAAGAGGAGAGGATAAAACTCGGCTACCAGACTCATTCACACTATTAATTAAAGATGATAATCTCTAATAATTACTTTTGATCATGTTATTCTCAGAAAAATAAAAGTTGAAGAACTAAACTTAGAATAAAGTAATTTTAGCATGTGTAATTATATTGTTTATGATACGGTTTTAGTATGTGGTAAGTTTATTGTATGATTTTCTTTATCATGGAAATTAAATTAGGGTTTGAAGTCTTGACTTAAAAGTTTGCTTTAGTATATAAATAGATGGGTTAGTTATGTAAGTTAGTTAAAAATTACCATAAACAAGAGTCTCTTTTAGCTAAAGTCGTTAATCATCAATATACAGCTTGGTTTATTATAATGTGATTTAAACTAAAGGTGCACGAAAACCCGTACCCGGAACCGGTTTTTTTGTATCCGATATTGTTATTTTATATCTGGAACTGAACCCTTCCTTACCCGTAGGGTATGAACATGATATACATTTTAAGCTTAATACCCGTACCCAGAACCGTACCCGATTTATACGCAAAAACCAGTTATTGCTTGTACCAGTACCCGCTTTATACCCATACCCTAAACAATGCCCAGTTTTGTAATACATGTTCCCGATTTTATACCTGGCTTGTACACCTTTAACTCATGATATAACGTTAAGCCACATTCATACTTGACTCAGACGTTATGCTTTCAGCCCATTGTTTTATTGCTTGTTGGGACTTAGGTGTAGTTGTAGCCCCGCCCTGTGTGGAAAGCGAAATTTCATATTGTCAACTTTTTCATTATTTCGTAGTAACATTAAATCTATGTATCCGAATGCGTGTATATATATATATATATATATATATTACTGTTTTACCACCATAAGTTAGTAAAAACCATTGGTGGATTTTGAGTTTAATTAAAACACTAACAAATGTAAGAAAAAAACTCAAAGTCTCACCATAAACGTTCTTAAAATTACTTTCGAAAGCATAACACAAACAACAAAGGCGATCGACGATGAAGACGATTTAGTTTTTCATAATGCATATCTAGTAAAACATTTGTAGGCTTTTCAATTTTAAAAATAAGTATATATATATAGGATGAGGATCAAATGAAAACCACTAAAATTCATGAAAACCATGAAAACTACTGCAAACCACGTTTTACATATACGTAGCTTGTATATCACATGTATGTATATCGTATTATTTACATATATGTATATACGTGATGATAGTGGTTTTCTTGGTTTCAATAAAAATTGGTTTTCAAAAGAACTCTCATCTATTGAACTAATGTCTAAAGGAGGAGGGAGTGGGCACGGTAAAGTGGTAAACCCACGAGTAACCCCTACCCGTGCGACAACATTGTCGGCGCGCACCATCGCGGGTAAAGGTGCGACTGGTTGATGGTTAATGAACCCATGTGAGAGTACTTTAACTGTTTGGTGATGTGTATAATAAGCATTATTCTTAATAGGGTTTGTTTTGAATAGTGTTTAGCACGTAGTGGTGCCATCAATCTTTTTATTTGATAAAAAGACTAAGATAATTGTGAATTGTGATGTGAAAAATCATATTGGTAGCACTCCCTCCTTAAACATTTACTCGATCTTAATATGGATAAAATATTGGAGGAATGGAAAAGTTAATATAAAGAGATGTTATTTGTTTCTTAATTTACACAAAAACTTTGCCGACAAGAATATCATATAAAAATAAACTAAGTTAGTATAAATGTGATTAGCAATAAATAATAAAATAATAAGGCACACTTTATATTGAGTTTTTTTTTTTTAATTTGTTGATAAGGTTGGAGTAATACTCATCCTGCCCAAGACAGAGATAGTAACATGGACATGTGGTACGCGACCACCGACGTAAACACCGCCTCCACCCTGTCCCCGTTCCCTAACCAAGCTTAACAGCTCGTGCTCCCCCTCTTCCCCTCTTTCTTCTTATTAGGACATATAACCTTAGATAAATTTTAAAAAATATCTGTAACGCCTATATTTTAAAAAATAGTTATGCCTATAAATGTACATTATTTTACCATTTCTCACACAAACTATTTTTCCATCCCAAATTCCAACACTCAAAATGTATTCACCATTGCTTTCGGGAGACGCAGATATGATTTTCCTCAAGGAGGTCGCACGCGCAGTTGTTGATGACAAAGTTGAAAGCTCTCGTCCGATTGAAAGAAGAGAATAAGCGCATGATCGGCTCGTTGCACATTATTTTGGGGATAATCCTAAATATAAAGAAAGAAAAAATGATTTGGAGACGCTTTCAAACGCAACAACCTCTTTTTGAACAAATTGTCAACAACTTAGAAAGAGAAAAAAACCTATTTTGTTGACCGTTTGGGCAAACAACGACCTCAATGTCCTTAGTCAGTCGTTGTTACTTAATGACATGATAAACGGTGTGACACTCGAATCTTCATTTGTGTGTAACGGTAGCGAATACAAACACGGTTACTATATCGCTGGCGAAATATATCATTCATGGCACGTGTCTAACGACTGATAAAAGAAGTTTAAGTTCAATAGTTGGCAAGGAAGGATATTGAACGAGTGTTTGGTTTTTAAAAAAACATTTTACATAATAAAACATTTCATACTATATGATACTTGAAGACGAAGGATGGGTGATTCGTCCATATGAAGCAGAAGAAAAGTAGAAGGAACGGGTTCGTTTAGCATTTGAGGACCCAAAACGAGATGAAAATATTTTCGAATTACGTAGTGATTAAGTGCACGAGTTTCTCCAATTGAATTTGGTGAATCACATCAGTAAAGTTGGGCAAGATACAATTATCAACCACAACATCAACAATGAAAAATATTTTTTATTTCATGTTATCATTTCTTTATTTATATTTTTTGTAACATTTTTATTTTTTGTTAGGATTTTATTTTAATTAATGTTAGTTTTTAGTTTATGTTACTTTAAATATAAAAAAATAAACTGAAAAAAGAGTGGGGTAGGGTGGGAGTGGAAAGATCTTACATAGATAGGATCCGAAAGTATAGGTTACTAATGTGGTGTTAAGGTGACGGGAAAAAAGAGTAGGGGAGAATGGGGTTTAGGGTAAGTATTACACACAGAGTATAAGGGGAAAATGGAACCCTATCAACAACTTTCAAGTAACCTCGCTCTTATCAATCAGATTTTGTCGTCTTTTATGTACGTCAAAGTAGAATAAGTGGTGGCACCACTTCTTTCAAGTAACCTCACTCATTTTCCATTTTCCAGCTTATAACAATTATACATATAATTAAAGCATTATATAAATTGCAACAAAAAAATAAACTTCAAACTATAAGTAAACAAATGAAAGAAATTAAAAATAATGCAACAAGATCATAATACGACTAAAAGTAAAAAATCAAACTTAACTCGAAACGATGCTTCAAAATAACTCACACATTGACATTTACTTGTGTACGTCCAGTCAAACTTTTAGACTCGTGTAAAGCTCTCAGCATAATAACCTCATCATTCCATCCATCTTCACGGTTTTTGCGAACTTTTTTCATGAGTACTCTATTGGGTAAAATTATCAAATGTAATTTTAGCAACCAAATTAGTTTGTGTGGTAGGGTGCTAATGTGAAAACAATAAATACGCGAGGATGTACGAGGAAACCCCTTAATCCCTGAGATTGTCGACATAAAACCTTAGGAGACGACAATGTCGGCCTTCATGTATGCTTTTATTGATAAAAAAAATGAGAACTACAAATTGAGGGAGCTGAGTACGATCTCGACTAAGTGTTATAGAACATGTGAGCAAGTGAGCTCTGTTGTATCCAATGTATGCGTGTTGTAGTAGCATGTATTACAATATGTGTTCTTGTTTGATCACCCAACCCTTATTAATACATAAGAATAAACAACGTAACAATTAGGAAGAATCCATTTGTTTAAATAGATAAATATGAGGAAGAATTGAGTTGTTTAAATATGTAAAAATGAGGAAGAATTGAGTTGTTTAAAAGGTAAAAATATTATTAAAACTAGTCGATGGCTAGTAATTGAGCCATCAATTGCTCTTCCATGCACGTACAACTACGCGTGAATCAAACCCGAAAAGGCAACACATGGGGGAGGGGGCGGTGTAGCTGCTTGCTCGCTTACGCCCTAACACCCTAAGGATTCTATATATTACTTTTAATTAATACTATGCCCCAGCTCCTCGTTCACACGTTAAATTGAGCTGATAAGTTAAAAGCTTAATTTATAATTAAAAACTTCAGAAACATTTTCATTTGGAGGCGTGATGTCTTATATATGTGGCTCACTACTCGTGCACGATACAACGCGCCACCTATAGGTGACCGGGCAGGAGAGGTGGTTGGGTGATGGGGTTCGCGAGGCGTGAGGCTGAATTATATATTTTTGTTTCTTTATTTTTTATTTTTCAATCAATTAAAATATAATATCTCGCGCACTTACTTTTTATTCATCACCAACACTCTCATGCACCCATTACACCCTTAAATAATCACCCGAATAAGCAGTCGTTTCTCTTACACCCGCGTGACATTTTTCACTTACAACGTCACCCAAGTTCTACACATGTATAGTCTAAGAGTTGCATAAAATATATTATATACACGTGGTGCTTGATTGGGTTAGGTGGTGTAGATAGATCGGCCACTACATAACTAAATGTATAAACAAAGAAAAGGACAACTCTACCTGAGAGCCAAAGACTCGGAGAGGGAGACATAGAGTACTCTTTTGCATTATTTAATTGTCTCAATTCTAAAAAAAAATAACTCTTTTTCATGTTTGAAGTTTGCTTTAATTTTTTACAGGTTAGAATGTTAGATGACCCCTTTTAAATAATTTATGCCTACCAATAATTTCTAACAAGTGGTTATCATGATATACCTAACTTCATAAAAATGAAAAGGTTTACGGTTAAGTCTTACATCAAACATAGTTTTTGTTGGGTCAGAGGTTTCCCACATGGATGGGTCTTCTTGATGGTGTTTCTGAAGCGTCAAAATCAGTATGATATCTCGTATGAAAAAGGTTCACTCGAGTATTGACAAACATTGTTAAAAAAGATAATAATCTATGCCTCGTAATTTTGTTTCGACTTCTCGTAATAATTTGGATAAATTTTAAAAACATTGATTAATTAAGCTTGAGCACTTAGATGTAGATAGCTCGTTAGTATGAATAAATAATACAATATAACGTATTAATGTGTTAATTTGTTATGTTAGCATGATATTTGTGGTTGCCGTTGGTGGCCTGGCCATTGGGTCATTGCTCGTCCATGGATACAATCATACAATGCTAAAATTGAAGATCCAAAAGACCAAAGACCGAGTCAACTCAGTTTAAGTCAACAAGCCAACTCATAAGTAATCTTTTGAGCACGAATTTTCATAAAGCCATAACAAGAAGCAATCCTCATCCTCAACTGATTACTTTGGAGGAATGGTGTATCGGTGTCTTACAAATTTACATTTCTCGTCATCAAGGAAATGTTAACCACAAGAACTACCAACTTCCACATACGACAACTAATCATCTATTCTAATATAGCATCCAAATTACCTTTCTATCCCTCAACCACCATACCTTTCTATTAGTGGTAAAGAAAAAAAATGAGTGAATCGTCTTCAAAAACCTTTTCTATAGTCACATGTGCTTACCAATTACCATTCATATCTTATTCTATGTTTACATCTTTATAATTAAACTAAAAGTCATTTTTTTCTAAATTTATATAAAGATTTTGTTTAACCCAACAATATTTTATTCTCTACTTCAATCTCAATTATACTCACAAACACTTATTTTATGAATGTTTTCTCTCTTTTGTACACTCACAAAAAAATTATAGAGATTCTCAAAATGAAGCTCTAAGTTTTAGAAATACATAATGTGATAGAGAATGGGATGGAGATGGATTTTGAGTCAAAATCTCTAAACTTTGAAGATAGAGAATTAGATGTGAATGCTCTTTGCAAACCTTTTTTTACCATTATATGTGTTAGTCTTACTCTCTATGGTAACTTTGTGTTAGGTTTACGTTGGAGTTGGTACATTTGAATTAAATCCGTCAATTAAGTGGATCATTAACTCCTTGTATGTGCAATTTTTTTGTACCGTACCATATGTTTAAATAAAACCGGTTTGAACCGGGAGGTTAAACCGCGTTTTTAAAACATTGCAAAATACTAAGTTATTTTTTCTGCAATTTAGTTAAAAATAAAGCAGCAAACTTCCTATTTCCTTGTCTCGATTTCTGGCCAAAGAGGACAAGAGGTGGCTTTCTTTTTGTTGTAGCCGTTGGCCCGTTGCCATTGGCCCATTTAATTTCTTAGTGGACTGCAAGCTCTCATTTAATCCATCTTGTTTTTCATTGTTATTGAGCCCATTAATTCCTATTGCAAATTTGCAACCGAAAAAGGCAATTAACATTCACCATGAAACCTAACTCAATTTTGAAACACATTTAATTGCATTCTAAGACTTCTTAATGTGATCCCACGAGTCCACGACACTCCTTCATTTCGTTTAGTTCTTTCCATCACCAAAACAAAATTAAAAAAAAAAAAAAAACAAAAAAATGAATTTTACCTGCAACTATTTCTAACATGTTTCAAAATAGACATCTATTAATTGTATATTATCACGTATCATAACTTTGCTTGTAAAAATATAATTGTTAACTCAGTTTTCTCATTTGTGTTTCAGTCGAACTTTACTTTATTTTTATATTAGTTTATCGTGTAAGTTCGTTTTATTTTAAACCTATAAAATATTAAAAAAAAATTATATTAATATATATTGTAAATAGGGTCAGGTTCAAATAAGGAGGATCCTTATAGTAAGTAGGCGTAGGGAGGGTATCAAACGAACTCCGATTGAACTCATTTTAGCGGCGTTAGAAC
>WOUH02000012.1:1108873-1134140 GCA_009936405.2 Stevia rebaudiana
TAATTTTAGGATCTTTCTGAGCCAAGTAGACCCTAACCACACCTTCCTCAGCCATATTTTTTGCTTTGGAAGGGTTTCGAACCCCTGACCTCCCATTTGGAAAGTCAGGGTGATACCACCACGGCAATGCCCCTTTGGTGAAATCTATGTTTATATAGGGTAAGGTTATTCTAAAATACAAATAAGGGACTTATTTTAAGAAACCTAAGAGAGATTTTAAAAACATCATAACCGTCTCAAACGAACTCCTATTGAACTCATTTTAACGGCGTTGGAACCCTCTTAGGTTTCTTAGAATAAGTTTCTTATTTAGTTGATCATTTTCATGTTTATATATACCAGTTAAGTGTTTAATTAATTAAAAACTATTTAAAAAAGGTACTTAATTTAATGGCTTTAGAAAAAAACATTTTGTTCATGACCTTCAGGCTTCATATATAGTTCATACTAATGTTTTATATCTTGATTACGCGTGATCATACCCATACCCTACATTATTGATGAAATCACATGCTTATTAAAATTTAATTATTTTTTTAAGCAAATTACATAATTTTAATAGAAAAATATGAATGTAGGTGTCCAAACACACGCTTTATCGGCGCCAACCACAACGATTAAACTATAAGTTATGTTTGTGCAAATAACTCGGAGCCACCGGCTACTCTCTTGCTGTAAAGCAGTTTTCCAAAGATTAAAACACACTAAAACTAGTTTACGAATATAAAATCTTAAATATTTCAAGAATTGTATAATATTGAATTATCATAAGAAGAATATATTGAATTATCATAAGAATATATTGTAAATCATAATAGCGTTGTTCATATCTTACTTGCAAGTTACAATTTAATTAGTTAATTAAGCAAATTACATAAATTTCTGTTATTTTTATGTTTTACAAAGAATTCACAAACTAATCCTTACATGATTCGATGTCATCTTATAATGTTTGAAATGATTTTACTAATGAAGAAGAAGAATATGAATCTGATATTTTTAGTTAAAAGTGCCAATGTTTAATCTTTTTACATGAAATACATTTATATGTATAAGTAAAGGACAATACCATATAGGCATTAAGATATGGTACATTACTTTTCCTTATATTATTAAAACTTAATGTTGAAAAAACTTGATGGGGTTACTATAGTAACGGCCTGTATACTAAATACTTTCAACTTTGAATCATACAAATCTTATAGAAGACATAAGTTGAATAAAAAGTTGATTTCCGATATATATATATAGTAATTGAACTCAGTGGCGGACCCAGAAATTTTTTTCATGGGGGTCGGAAATTTTGAAGGTCAGTTTCTATTGCTAAATATTATCTTTTTGGTTTAATTTATTCGGGTCGGGTCGGGTCGGGTCGTATTAGACCGACACTTTATTCATATAATAAATGGATCCAACCAAATTAAAAATACCGTTTCATCATCCGTTAAAGTGGATTAAAAAATCAAATGATACTTATAGTATAAATGCACTAGGAATATTAAGTATAAACTATAAAGATTAAGAGTAAGAAGTTAGACGAGAAAGAAAACTTACACGTTTGTTTGAAATACTTGTGAAAACAAAATTTAAAATAACACATACCTTGATAAAAGGTAAATAAACAAAGCGAGATTAATATCAAATTATAAAAAGAAACAATTTGGGGGTGTACAAATTATTTAATGCAGTGTAGATAAATAGCGTGGGTTGATTTCCAATGTTAAAGTTTCATTTTGTGATGCATTATTTAATGCCATTTATTTTTTAATCAAAACACTTTACAGTTTTACACATCTTCCTTACCTATCACGTACCTGACTTCATTCTTTCTTATTTTCTTTCTTTATTTCATCTTCTTCACATAACATACTACCATCTGCCATTGTTTTTGGCTGGAGTAAATTTCATATGAAGATCTTTTTAAATTTTTTGTTTTTGTTTCAGTCATTTTCATCACCTGTCATCTCATGGGGGTCGGTAACAAAATTTCTTGGGGGTCGGACAAGATTAGATCGTATATATAACATAGGAAAAATAGATTTCATGGGCGACCCCCATACGCAACATATAGGTCCGCCCCTGATTGAACTAATATATTATGATTAATCAATATTAATCAAATGTGTTACTCATTTATTTTCGTGGATTGAGACTAGGTGATGAAATATATATGAATCTAATGGTGAAAGAGTAACAAAGGAATCCATGTCATGTCGACTCACATATACGAATACAAGTGAGCATGGTAAGTCTAAATATGGGTACGTAATTCGTGAGTGTTATGAGTTACTGAGTGGGAGCGTGAGACAATGTAGGCATTAGGTGGCTCACCGGGAGGAGGTGCTCCTCTTTGTGACCGGCACGCGTGGCATCCCTCCTCACATAGTATAACACATACATACTCTTAAGGAAAAGGAAAAGTCCGGTCCATGGTTGGGACCATTTTTATATGATTCATTAATGATCAAAGACAAATAGATAGAGTGTGTGACCATTATTTCGGTTGTTGATCAAAGACAAAAAGACCTCTTTGGTATGTAAAAGACAATATAATTCGAAAAATCAAACTATCACGCTCATAACAGAAAGCAATGCTAGCTTGTTTAAAGACTTAAAATTAATGTTGACTAATGAAAGTCTTAAGTAATAATAGTGTACAAACTTCCTTTTTCATTCATTAAAGGTGGGCTTTAAAAATATACAAAGCTAGCTTGTTTGATCAGGTTTTTAGATTTTTTTGTTTTACATTATCTTGGGTGGTAAGAATATTTTATATGATGACAAATCAAGCTAAAATTTTTGTTAGGAAGAATAAACAAAAACTTCATTCAGCTAAAGATATGGTCAAATCCGGTACACCAGTCTTTTGCATATTGTCAACCAAATTCAGCTTTCGTATACGCATATTTACCCTACATTTCTAAAAAAAAAAGTGTTTGCACGACTTTAATTCATGACCTTTATGTCACATAATATCAAAATTTTCGTTACTTCCATGGTTGTCACTGGCAAAAAAAAAAAGAAATATAAGTAAAGATAAAAGTAAAGACAAGTGTCAGGAAACTGATTAAAATTTATGATTCAATTGCCATATTAAAATTTACATACGTGAAGTTCATCTTCAAATTTCATAAAATGTTCAACTAAAACGATTTCTTCAATTCTAACCGTATATATTTTTAAATAAAAAATAACAAAGTTTTTGAATTATTAACCACTACAAATATCTATAATTAAATACGAAAAAGAAAAATAAAATCGAAAGGGACCAAGTTTAGAGAGATTTTGTAGTTTTAGTTGGTCCAATTATCTTGGGTGGGGATGGGGTCCCCACACGTGGGTGTGATATAGTGATGAGCTGTGGGCTGCATGAGCCATGAGTTGGCACAATGGGCTCAATTTCAGTGGCTAAATTAATGGGACCGCAAACCAGATGGCGCACGGGTCGATTGGCTTGTAAAGGTCCAGCTTGAACCTACTCGCACTCCTCGTGAGCACGATCTCTAGCTAGTCACCATCCAGCTAAGCTTATTTGTATTCAGATGAAGTGGGGACCAGTTTAAGCACGTCACTTTCTCCTCAGTCTCTCTCTCATCATGAAAATGTGGTTTTTTAGAAGTGTATAGAATTTTGGACTATGGTTAAACTAGTTTTTGAAGATTGGTTAACCATGAATCACAAGAATAATAAACAAAAGCATGTGTATATCATAAGCTCGATCAAATAACTTTTGTTAGCTTGAAAGTTAGAGTTACAGTTAGCCTCTCAAATACTGAGGTATCTATACGTTTACAAAACTTGGAGAAAAAGTAGTCTCTTTAGACTCCTAAAAAAACTCTCATCTAGAATATTCTGATTTAATTAGAAGAAAAAAAAAAAAGTCAAGTCCCTTGTGGCCCAAGTTACTTGCTCACCTTATCCATCAAGCAACCGACCTATTATTAGCTCGATGGACTCGGCCGACCCACATGCTCGGGTTGTGTCAATATAGCCCCATCAGTCCATCACCCATGAGCTCGGGTAACAGGCCCAAGCCCGTGCTTACGGTCCAACATTTATATGGTTAACAAGTGGTGATGGGTTTGTAAAAGACTTTTTTCAACAATCATTTTTACCCGTAACACATTTTAATAGCTTTCTACACTTGGCATCAGGGTACCGTTTCTGGTCGATGGTTCCTATCAGAACCGGCGGTTCCAACCGATTCTAGATATTTTGAGAAATCTTAACCGAAACCGGAATTACTCAAACCGGTTACACTATACCCGGCCAAATACCGGTCAAAAATCGGAATAAAAACCGGTTCCATATCTAACTTTGTTAACTAAACCGGAACCGAATTCCTACCTGAAACCGGTTTTTAAAGAACCCGATTTGAGCACCTCTACATTCTTACTTTTCCTTTTGTACACAAATCATTGTCTCTTCTCTTTCTTGATCGATATACATATATGATAGATATGGTTGAGTTAAACTAAGAAAAAAGATTTCACCTAAAAATGTAAGAACCAGATGAATTTTTACATATTATGCATGATGTTAAGTTTTAGAATTGACATCATGTTTATCAAAAGTAAAAAATACCATGGACATCATGCCTAAAATAAAGAACATCGTTTGTTTCTTAATTACATGAAATCACTTTTAGCCTAAACTAACCATATATATAAGTGTAATATTAGACTATGCGTAGTGAATAGGGGTGATGGGGTGTGAGTGATGACACGTCAGTGTCACACAGGACAGAGAGCGTCAACTGGGTGATGGAAAAGGGTGTAATTGAAGAGTGAGGGTGACTGGTGAGAGTGATGGGTAAAAAATAGGAGGGTGGTGATATATTCTGATTGGTTGATTATTAAAAATATAACAAAAAACAACACACCCATGCCTTCACGCCGTGCCTGTCACCACGGGAACCCTCTTCATGCCCACCGCGCCCTTGTGTTTTGGTGTTTGGGGCGTTAAAGCCCCCTTCCTCCCCCTCTTCACGCCCCAGTACGCATAATCTTAAGGCACTAGGACACGAGAATGCCCGAAGGAAAAAAGGGCAAATGCATCCGAATGATAAATCCTTCGAACGTGCATGAAAAACATTGAAAATTATGCATAGATGACTTATGTTTTGGGAAATATGTAGGTTTGTTGGTGAAGCGAAATACATGTAATTACTCTTATCTTAGAAAAAAATCACTTTTTTTTAGTTACAGTTTTTCGTCTAAACTAAGTTCTCCGGCTCTGATAACCCAATGGTAAGATCAACTAGAAGTCTCTAATTAGGAGACCCATGTTCACCCTACACTATGATCATGGTCACTCAGAACATGGTTACCCTAACGTGAGTTGGAACAGAGATAGTGTCCGAACCTCATACCTTGGTTCGAACCCCATACCTTAATAAGTCATACGATTATAGTTATGCTTACAATCCATTATAAAGGTAACCTAATTTAACAATGTATATATTCTCTCATAAAATACATGCTTGTATTTCTTAGCCTCGATACTTTGTTCACACCAAATAGGCAAATATTATATAGTATATTATAGCACTGCACCCATATATATTGATCCGCCGTCGCGAACAAAGTAGTATATATTCAAATCTTAAAGGTTCACTTTTAGGTTGTATATTACTATAGTACATAAAACAAATCATGATTACATTCTTGATCATTTAAAGAATTATAATCAAACAAAATAATAATTAAGGTAGTCAAAAGATTTAAGAATAAATAAATATCCAATCCAGTCATGTCATGATTCATGACTGATGACTTTTATCTAACTAAAAAAAATACAATACTTTTTTATATTAAAAATTTCCTCTTCAAGAAGCATTAACTCCCTCAATATAATAAACCCTGATCACATGCCACCCTACCCATGACCCTATATATGCACCTCCAATTTCTCTTCCTACCTTCATTCAAAACAACATTCTTTTCTCCCATATATTATTTCTTGCAATACAAGTAATCTCCAAAATGTTTAGTTTCTCTGAGCAAAATATACCATCTCGTTGCGTTTGGGTCAACGGTCCAGTTATAGTTGGAGCTGGGCCTTCAGGGCTTGCAGTCTCCGCTTGTCTAAGAGAACAAGGTATCCCTTTTGTAGTAATCGAAAGAGCCGACTGCATTGCTTCTCTTTGGCAAAAACGAACATATGATCGCCTAAAACTCCACCTCCCAAAAAAATTCTGCCAACTTCCAAATTTACCCTTCCCAGACGAATACCCCGAGTACCCAACTAAGAAACAATTCATCACGTATCTCCAGAATTACGCAAGTAAATTCGACATCAAACCACAGTTTAATGAGTGTGTCCAATCAGCAAAATACGACGAGAAATGTAGCATATGGCGGGTTAAAACTTTATCCACCACCGGCTCTATCGAGTCCGAGACGGAGTATATGTGTCAGATGCTTGTGGTTGCAACCGGAGAAAACGCCAAAGGGGTAATGCCGGAAATCGAAGGCTTACGTGAGTTCTCCGGTGAAGTCATCCATGCAAAAGACTACAAGTCCGGCGAGAAATATAATGGAAAGAAAGTTTTGGTCGTCGGCTGTGGAAATTCCGGCATGGAACTATCACTTGATCTCTCAAACCACAATGCAAAACCATCAATGGTGGTTCGAAGCTCGGTAAGTAACCTTAAAACCCTCGAAAAAAATCAAATATTTCATCCAAGAAAAAAAATACCCATTAAAGATATCTAATACATGTTTTAAATTCCGACACAGGTTCATGTTCTACCGCGCGAAATATTCGGAAAATCTACGTTCGATTTGGCGATTATGATGATGAAATGGCTTCCTTTATGGCTAGTAGATAACATTTTGCTAATTTTTGCATGGTTCGTCCTCGGAAACATACAAAAATTCGGAATCAAAAGACCATCTTTAGGTCCATTACAACTCAAGAACAATCATGGGAAAACCCCTGTTCTTGACATCGGTGCGATCAAAAGAATCCGATCCGGTGACATCAAAGTTGTTCCCGGAATAAAGAGATTTCATCATATGTCGGTTGAGCTTATCAATGGCGACATTTTAGAACTTGATGCAGTTGTTATGGCAACTGGGTATTGTAGCAATGTGCCTTATTGGCTTCAGGTACTAAAAAGACTGAATCTTTGCTATTTTTTTATAAAATTTGGACAAATATCAGTCGATTAACTGAATTTTTAATTCTGATGAGCAGGAGAGTGAATTATTTGACGAAAATGGATTCCCAAAAAAACAATTTGCAAATGGGTGGAAAGGAAAAGATGGATTGTATGCAGCAGGGTTTACAAGAAGAGGACTTGCAGGTGTTTCTGCAGATGCGATAAAGATAGCAAAAGATACTGGGAGTGTTTGGGAACAAGAATTAAATCAGATAAAAAAAGAAGGTTATTGCTTATAGAAGATGTTATTTTAAGTTTCTAAAATAGTTTATGTGATTTTTAATTTGTTAAAAATAAAAAGAAAAGATGTAATAGAGAAGAGTAGGATAGCCCTCTCCAAGGAAAGAGTCCAAATATAGTTTTTAAATTTTGGCATTTTGAGTTTAGGATGATGAGGCTGTTTTTTGTAGTTATTTTGAAATGGTTTCTTTGTATTTTCTTTAAGATAATGAAATATAATAATTTTAGCTTAATGTATTATGATTTTTATGCCTCCTTAATTGACACCAAACTAAATCAGAAATTTTTGTTTTTTGAGAAACCAATCTTCCGATCTTTTTGGGTAGTTTGGTCTTTGATATTATGTATGGCTTTGATCTAATTATATTGATTGGCTTGAAGTTTTGTAGGACTGAAAAAAATTAACTCAAAATAAATTGACCCTCAAATTTATGTCAACAATTATGTTACTCATTTCTTAAAGAATTTGTGGCTGGATTTTTTAGTAATGAATTAGAATCATAAATCTAATAACAAACATTCAAATAAGTCCGATTGTCATGTTTGGTGTGATTTGGTTTGGTTTGGTTTGAAACAAATAAAACCGGCCATCGGTTATGTGTTTGATTTAGTTATTTTGGTTTGATTGAGTTAATATGATTTTGGTTTAGTTAGGCTTTTTAACCCACTTCGTGTGCTTTTTTTTAATTTGTTTCGGTGCCTCCCTGTTTGTTGGGAGTGTTTCTTTGATTATAAATTTTGTAATTCCAAGAGAAAATGGTTAAATAAATCTGACGCGTAAGATAAAGACTTAAAGAAGTCTTAAAGTAACAAATCTCACGTGGACGTAACCGTTACTCGTAAAACAAGAAACTACCCCATGTGGTCCTTATAGGTCGTTGATATATGATTTAGTTATAAAAAAACCAGTTAGAGTTCTGTAAATTTGCCTAAGTGGTTAGGATTTGGGACTGCCTCACCAGAGACGTGGGATGTAATCTCGCTGAAAGCAGTTTATAGGACATTCAGGTGACGGGTCGGATCGCATTTAACCAGGTTTTGATTTCAATGGTATGATAATCTTCCATGGGGTTTTGCGAATCTGGTGTCGTCGTGGATTTTCACGAAGGTCGGATAATCGACTTTGCTTATAGACCGCAAAAGTGAGTAAAAAGTGTGAGAAAAAACATCGTTAAAAAATAGTTGAAATATATAATTTAGTCTCATTATTAGTTATAAGAAAAGAAACACCTTATTTGATGACTTCTAGCATCTTAACTTTATTATAGTTCGTAAGTGTAAAACATCTTAATTTATATCGGTGATTTATGTATCGTTTGTACAATTCTACATGTCTTTGGGCTTGAAGGAATCACAAACCAAGTTCAAGGTCCAATAACCAATAGTTAACAATATGTAATGATTAAGGGCAATACTTTCTAAAATCGTTGTTCTTAACTGTTTATTGCATTGCATATTGTTAACTATCCTTAGGATACTCAAGGATATTTTTACACACTGCTTTTTATATTGATTTTAAGAATATACACGCACATAACCTCACTAAACTAATTCGGAATAACTATAAATTATACTTGTTAATTTTTTACCAAAGCAAAAATGATGTTGTATTCTGTTTTAGTATGTGATATGTAACTTTAATTTTTTTTTTTTTTATCATCATTTTGCTACTTAGCTGGTTTTAGTATATTGTTACTTCAAAAAATAAATAGGTATATTCTTTGAACCGCATGCAACAACGCTTTAACCCTTCAGGTGTTATTGTGCTAAAAGTTTGTAAATGAAACTGGCTACATTAACCCGATTTTCTTTGTTATATAATTTGAAACTGATGCCTTTTTTTAATAGATTCGGTCCAGAAAAACACAGCAGAGGTCTCCAAATTTTCATTTAGCGGTCTCCGGATATATAAAACGAAATTTTTTTATCTTTCTTTACACAACGCGGGAAAATTATAGGGGTCTCACGTAATACCCCTACTTCTATGGTAGAACCGCCACTGTTTGTGCAAGTTATCTTCGGTGAATGGCTTTTGTTTAGAACATCTTTTGGAGTTGCATAAACATGTCAATGGTTCTAGGAGGTGGAAGATGACAATTAATTCGATGAACCTTGCGGTGCTATGGATGTTATGGAAGACCCGGGAATCGGGATGGTGAATTATTAATCAAGAGATTTATCTATTGCCAAGGTCATTCAGGATACGAAGATCCTTGGTTATCTTTGGGTTAGAAACCGTTTGAAGTCGGCAAACTTAACATGGGCTCAATGACGCGATTTTAATCTTTCCACGTTTAGATTTTGTTGGTTGTTTGTATCGATGTTAATTAGATGGTTTGTACTTTTATTGCATAGCTTCTTGCTATGCATTTGTTAACAACATATGTTTGTTAGCGGTTTAAAAAAAATAAGTTACAAATTTACACCTAAAGCTAACTAATTAACTCACATAAAAGCGCTTAATATAATAGATTACCGTAACGGGTCCAAACGAAATGGCAACCATGGCAGCAACTTCTCAGCTCGCTAGAAGCTTTACATCTGTATCTCTTTCTCATATCCCCAACTCTCCCTCATTTCCATTCATCACCAACAACCTTTATCATCGCAAAATTTCATCAACAAGAATCTCAACCATCAGAAAACATGGTGCTTTCAAGATCCATGCCATGGCTGCTCCGTTCGAATCTCGATTGGAGGATACCGTGAAGAAAACGATCACTGATAATCCAGTTGTTGTCTATTCCAAATCCTGGTGTCCGTAAGTCATTTGAGAGTTTTTGATTTCTGAATCGATGTATTTTGAAGTGCTTTTTGTTTTGTTATTGTGAAGTTATTCTTCTGAGGTGAAATCGTTGTTCACTCAGCTTGGTGTGCAGCCAACCGTTGTTGAATTGGACCAGATCGGTAAGTGATGCTTTGTTATGGTTTTGTGATTGGATCCGGGGATTTTCGGTTGGAGATGTAACTTGTTACAATGTTTATGTGGAAGAACTAAAATATTTAGAATTAAAAGTAAATTTGAACTGTGATTTTGATCCTGATTTTCTGTGTAGGAGTTAGAATTAGAAGCTCATTACATTAGACTTTGGTGCATTTTGTTCATGTAGGTGAAATAAAGTTAGGGCAAGCTTTCGTGCATTTGGTTTTTTGTGATTGAGTTTAGATCCTTT
This sequence comes from Stevia rebaudiana, assembly GCA_009936405.2. Taxonomy (NCBI): domain Eukaryota; kingdom Viridiplantae; phylum Streptophyta; class Magnoliopsida; order Asterales; family Asteraceae; genus Stevia; species Stevia rebaudiana. The sequence continues at coordinate 1,119,452 of WOUH02000012.1, forward strand.
GATGCAGTCATGCTAAATGTCAAGTAGCAAAGTTATAATCATACGTATAGAAAGAAGTCTGAAAAGGAATTATAAATATGAACATCATTGTAAGGTATTGGTATTTATGCGCGTGTGATGGTTAAGAAAAGCATGAATGTTTTTGTAGAAGATGAAATTAGGATTTGGTGTGAACTTTGGCAAACTGTAGAACCCATATCAGTCACTCGGTTCATTTCCATGTTAGCTAGACTAGACTATGAGAGTTTACAATTAAGGGTAATTCTTTACTTGGAGTTAAAGATGCAATATCTGCAAATAAGTTGTTTGGATTTTATGTTACTAATCGAGGTCTCTTTTTTATTTTATTTTTAATTATTATTTTTTTCAGGGGCGCAAGGACCGCAGCTACAGGAGGTTCTTGAACAATTAACTGGACAACGCACCGTTCCGAATGTTTTTATTGGTATGTAGGATATGCATTAAGAATCTCATATAACGCTTGATAACTAAGCATGATCTTGTTTATTTGAAATAAAATCGGCTTTCATTATATTATTTCCAGTTTATTTTCTAATTTGTTCATCGCTATTGTTCTTTTGCTAACAGGGGGCAAGCACATAGGTGGTTGTACAGGTATCATTTTGTTGAACTTTTTACAATTTTTATTAATGCATTATAATATGAGTATATTTGTTTTAACTAAAAATTTAGTCTAAATCTTCTAAAAATAAAGCATACACATTATTAGGTGACTTTCTACTCGTTTTTGCCAAATTTGGAGGTTGTATGATTAAATACAAATGGGTTAACTTTCGACCCGTTTTGCCAAATTTGGTTGTGTAATGTTTGATTTGTGATTTGGTTCAGATACTGTCAACTTACATAGGAACGGAGAACTTGAAGCTTTGCTGGCTGAGGCTAAAAACACCTAACTCTATGTTGCTTAATTGTTTTAATGCAAAATTTAAACTTATTACATTTCATTGTCTATTATTTATTCTTTCTTATACACTCATAAAAAATTATAAAGATTGTAACATTATTCCTATAGTTATAAAATCTCTATCCAGAAAACTTTAAAATTTAAAAGACACAGAATGTCATAGAAAATGAGATGGAGATAAAAAAAAAATCTTAAAATTGTTAGATAAAATCTGTATAGATAATGAATGAGATATGAATATAGGGTGTTTAAGTGAATCAAATTCTGGTTATAAAACTTTTTAAATTACAAAACAAAATTTGAAATCGAACAAATATCACAGAACCCGATTCAAATAAGCTTCTACGTATTTAAATGAATTCGGATCTGTTCAAGTAAACCGATTAAAAAAAAAGTCAAAATTATCAAAAAAGGAAAAGGCAAAAGAAAATTCAAAATGATCAAAGGAAATTATAAATTAGCCCAATCTTAAAGCTCACATTACTTGGATCTCAATAAGTCGGAAAAGTGTATATAGGATGTATCATATTATATAAGAAAAAGTATAAAAACAACTATATATGTAATATGTATTAGGTTATTTAAATTGGATTTGTTCAAGATAACTAAATTTGAATTCGGCCTTCATATTTGTTCAAAACCCATCAAAAATCAATATATCCTTTAGTTTGTTGAAATTTACCAGTTTTAATTTTTAATCTTTATATAATTTTATTACCCAACGAAATTAGAAATGTAAAAATTAAGGATGAGTGGATTTGTACATCGCTATATTACTTGTAAACAAATAACAATAAGAATATTGTTTTAGGAATAAATTATAGTAAAACAACATTACCATTCGTGATTGGTTTAGAGGTCCTATTTCTGTAAGAGATTGAGGAAGTGCTCCTTTCGTGAGAGGCGTTTCAACATATGCGAAGCTCTTTCATTTGAGTAGAGTTAGGCTTATTTCGTAGCCTAATTTTAAGTAAAACAACATTACTCTTTTATGGGTTTGAGGCAAGACAAGCAACCTCTTTGCTTCCTCAATTGCTCAATGAACAAGATAAAAAAGTCTTTTGTAGATTGTCTTATGACGAAGCTTTGAGATAAAAAAAGTCTTTTGTAGATTGCTCAATGAAGCAACGTGTGATATGCCTTTCATTCAATAAACAAGGTGTATCTCCATGTATCATCGAATATCATACTTGTCCAATGCCACAAACGTCCCTTTTAAATGAATTCAATACTCGTTGCAAACCTAAATACCAAATGTTTCAAATTTAATCATCGAGTTTGGTTTTGTCCGTCATCATTAACAAACTCAACTAGTTTATTCACAGAAAAAATAAAGGTTGCGCAAGGTTCAAATAATTTGTTTGAAAAAAAACAGGTTGCAAAAGGTTCAAATAACATTGCATTGATCTGGTCTCAAAACTTACTCGTGGCATTAAGCCAATCACCCAAACAACTGAAAACAATAATATTTCAAAACTAAATAAAAAACAAACTCCTTCTCACGGTGGTAGCACCGTAGTAATACAACCGTAGCAACCATCACCGGCGGTACTCCGGCGATCATCGAGTGTTCCGACGCCATGTCTACGGTGGCGCAACTTGCTATCGTCACCACCGGTTGCACTAATTTCCGTCAATCTTCCAAATCCATAAGGTTTTTCTTCCACATTGACGGCCACAAGTTGACCTCCGTCTTCACCACCACCGTCACCGGCCATACAGATACAATCAGGAACAGAGCTAGAGGTCCTTTGTTAGTCACTTGCTCGGCGGCTAAACCGTCGTCATCTTCAGATATCACGTAATCTTTTGTTTCACACAGTTATATGATAAGACATGATACGCCTTCAATCAAATTATACTTGATTTTAGTGTATTAGTTTCGTTTCCTTTGAAATTCACATAATATACTTCGTATGTCATGATTATTGAGTTCGATTGTTCAAATTGGGCGTTTGATTACTGTAGGTTATATTTTTGGTAATTTAATCTTTCTGAAATGTGTTATCAATAACTAGCATGGATGTTTTATGCATCCGCACCCAATATTAGACCAAAATTCGTAGAAGCTTACTCTGATTCCCTTTGGTTTAATTACCTAAATGAATAGATGACGCTAATATCACCAACATTTACTAGTTTTGAACATTTTTCTTATAATGATCGTGTCTGAATTCTGTCTCTGTTCACAATCCATTCACAGTTGCATATTTTAAATCCATTGAAGCTATGAACTTAGCCTTTTCGTTAAAGTAACTGATAATTCTATCAGGCTAATGAATTAGGCTCATAAATGATAAATCAACGTACACTTGCTGAGAACTGAATTATTTTTATATCAATTTGTTTGATTATCAGTTCTTCAGCCAGAATCAGGAGTGAAGTTCTTACCCCTTTTAGATCCGTAAGAATGTTTTTCTACATTGCATTCATCGCGCAAGCTTCACTTGGTGGACTAATCGCCATTACACAACTCATTGGTGCACTGGCTAACCCATCAAGAGCGGATGCGGTTGCTGATATAGCCAAAGGTCTTGGTATAGACATAGGAGCTGCAGCCCTATTTGCATTTTTATATTATAGAGAAAACAAAATAAAAAATGCCCAAATGGCGAAGCTTTCGAGAGAAGAAAACCTATCGAACCTTAAACTGCGTGTAGATGAAAGGAAGATTATTCCTGTTAGTGAATTTAGAGGACTCGCGCGTCTTGTGATTCTTGCGGGACCTTCGTCTTTTATAAAAGAAGCGTTTGAACTTAGTCAGATGTTTACTGAACAACTTGTTGAAAGAGGGGTGCTTGTGGTGCCATTTTGTACCGATGGAAATATACCCGATTTTGAGTTTGATGAAAGCGAAGAAATGAAGGAGTTGACAAACAAAAGAAGACGACTTTGGCAGCTTGTACCTGTTCTTACACCAGAATGGTCTGAGTATGTGCCTAAATTTACTTTCTTTTTTATAAAAGTTAGTTACTCAGATGGTTCACTTGGTTTGTGAAAACTGAAAAGTAACAGGTTTGGGTTTTATGCTTTCAATTTTTTTAACGATTTTAGGTATTGACTATTAACGCTCACTTCCGTTAAATTAGGGTGAAATGACCAACATACCATTTGACTTTGACTATTTAAAAATCAGAGGGTATTTTCGTCATTTCATCCTAATTTAACAAAAAAGTTAACGGAAGTGAGCTTGATACCCAAACTTGTTGCAAATTGAAAGCAGTCACTTAAACCCTTGGTACCCAAACTTGTTACCTTTTGCAAACGACAGGGACCATGTATGCAATAAATTTTTTTTTTTTAAATCTGATTATAAAATGAAAAATGCACACTTTACTACTGCCTAAACTAATGTCAAAAGCGTGCAAACTATTATTAAATTAAAAAAAAACTAGACTTGATCTGACTTATGTTTTAATACATCAGATGGCTAGATGATCAGAAGAAACTTGCCAATGTATCACCTGAATCTCCTGTGTAAGCATTTTCTCATTTATATTAATATATTTTCTGTTTAGCCTCAAGCTATATGTTTAATATTTCATGCATCTACTTTATGTTCAGTCATTGTTCTTTTCTCATTAAAAACTGTTTGTTGTTTTCGATATGGTTTAAAATTTGCGTCAATTATAAAGTTTATATCATAAATATGGAGAAAACTTAGAAAACTCCTCAAATCAATGAATTTTTTAAAATTTTGTTTTTCATTACTTTAAATTATAAGATCATAAATACAATAAACAAGAAAAAGTTGGAAAAAAATATGGAGCTCACGGAGTTATGTATATGTAACAAAATGTTGCGTATGTAACTCATGAAGCTTCATACATGTACCTCATGTAATGTGAATATATGAAGCATACAAGTTACATACATGTAATTACATGAGCCACATAATTTTTTTAATTTTTTTTTCTTTTTGTTACATTTCTAACATTGTAATAAAAAGATGTGGAAAACAAAAAAGTGAAAAAAAATATGATTAGTAATGGTTATGATTGGTTTTCTTCTATTTTAAGGTTTTCTTAGGAACCCTAATATTATATTAAAGTACAAAGTTTCTCTATTTTATAAAACTTGTCTTTTTTCTAAAGTACCAATTTTAGTTAGTAAATAGTAAGACAAATACAATTTATTTAATCTAAATTCACCCATTAATTCTAACATGTTTTTAGAAAATATTAATGCTCAAACACGCGGATGAAGAATATTTTATTTAATTTTGAAGGTATTTATCTCTACGGATGGATGGTCGTGTTCGCGGGAGTGGTGTCGGTTATCCACCTTGGAATGCATTTGTGGCACAATTACCTCCGGTCAAAGGAATGTGGTCTGGTCTTCTTGACGGCATGGATGGAAGAGTTCTTTAAAAATCAAATCTTTATCCAAATTTATGGAGGTTTGAATCATTTTCTACAAAATAAATTCTAATCAGATATGGCAATTTACCTATGACTCTGTTGATTTGGTTTATTTTTATTCTCATATGGAGACCCCCAAAAAAAAGAATTTAGCTAAAAATGGATGTTTACTACTATATTTACTATTTGGTGTTTTCTTCTTTTAATTTTTGGTTAAGTTTCATATATATCCCTACAAAGTTGAAAAATATCATATATATCTCTATAATGTTGAAAAATATTATACATATTTTTACAAACTTCAGAAATATTATATATATATCCTTTGTACCATGTTTCTTACAATTTTTTTTATCATTTGACCAATTTACCCTTACTTTTTTAAAATCTTTAGAGTTTCATTACCATTATCTTTTTAACAAGGATATATATGATATTTTTCAAGTTTGTAGGGATATATTTGATGTGTTTTATAGGGATACATATAAAATTAAATCTATATGGTTCTAGACTTCTAGGTTGACACCCTGTATACCAGTTTTGGTTAAAATTCAGAACATTTAGGTCTATTTTTACTCCACTTTACTTTATCAAAACAAATGATTACCTGATTCATTTTTATAAAATTTCATCTCTTTATAGTCAGAATTGTTTTTAACTAGAAATCCCATTTTTTGCAGAATTTCAACTTTTTGGAAAGCTGGAGATGATAACAGTTGTGAATATAAATATATTTATGCACAGAGATATCGACTACTTGTGCCATTTCGTATAGCAGGTGACATATTATAAAATTATAATATGAATTCCTTAGAACCTATAATTGTCATACTAACAATTCAGATAACATTATAATGTTCCTATCATATGTTTATGGTGGATTTTAATGAACATAAAAATTATACGTTCAAAGAATTTTAAAATCGCATCGCATCAACTGTGACGATTCGATATCATCATTGTATCTTCGCATTATCATGTGCGCATTTTTAAAACCAAGTACAAGTGCATCATTTTGAATGTCAGTTACCTGTTTTGGATATTGGATCAAATTTAGGCACGCAAGAACTCAAGAAACCTATTTTTACAAATTTATTATAAAATTTATTACAAATTTTCAATTCTACATTAGCAACATGAACACAAATCTCATTTAAACTTCTTGGACCTCATCCAATGCATAGTTGTTTGTTGATACATTTGCATAATTAACCTTGTTGAACCGCACAACAACTGGATAACGAGTTTTAGGATCCTGCAATACGTATTAAATCTGTGAATATCGACACCCGAACACGTATAAGCTAACGACACTCGCACAGTGTAGAAATTAATTTTACCTGATCAACTGTCACAACTGATCCAACACCTTTATACCAGTAAGATTCCTTCCTTAGAATTTTCACCTACATAGATATTGTTACAAAATTACTTAAATGTACACTCGTACTATAATTATTATTTAGAGGTGATATGATCTTGTAATGTTGGTTGGGTAACGGGTTAAAATGTGTAGTTTATTGTTGGAATGGTTGACACTTAACATTTCTTTTATAAAAAGAATTAAATTTAGTTATAAGTAATTGATGTGTCTGTTATGATTATAAAATGTATAGGTGAGCAGAAAACCATCGAACCATAACCAAAATAACCAAACTAATTAAGAAACCGATGATTCAGTTATGATTTTTCAATAATCGATTATAATGATTACGTTATAGTTGTAGAATTAACCAAACAAAAATAAAACCATCCTCTATATTATTCTATTTTGTAAGCAATATGTTCTATATTGGAAAACTTTTGTAATATTATGTATAACATTTTAGTTATCGTTCATTCTCCTTAATAGATTAATTAAAATGATTATGATTCCTAATATTTTAGTTAACCCAGGATTTAATTAGACATATTAGTTGAAATTAGCTTAGAAACATTTTTTTTTTTCTAATGAGTAATAACCGAATTAACTGAACGGTAATAAAAATCTAAAAGCAAAAACGTCATCTATATAGGTTCAATTTTAGCCGATAACCGAACTGCACTCAACTCTTGTTTTGCAAAACTAGATTATCGTTGTGCGTTTAATTACCTTGGATCCTCTCTTGGGTCCAATCGGAGGCGGTTTTGGTGCCGCTTCTTTGGTAGGTTCCGTGGTGGTAGCCGCTGGTGGTGCCGCCTCATCGGCCGCCTTGACAACCAGTTTTGAATTTCTGGTTGTTTTGGAAGAAAACATAACCATGGTGCACTTAACTGTGGTTGTGTTGGATGTCACATTTGGTGCCACCACAAATCCAATTGCAGCAGATGCCATACTGCAGCTTGCCATCTTTGTAAAAATTTGAAAATCAGTTTTTTTTTATTACTTATGATATTGCTTTGATGATGAACAATTTTCAGAATGGAAATTCAGGGGGGTTTTAGTAAATTGGAGAGTGTCATTTTCGTATCTTTTTCTTGGATAATATGAGTGATTAGAAGTTGTTTCAATTGCTTTTGCCAATAAATCCATGCCACGTGTACACACATATCCGTTGGTGGGATAATGTTATCCCACATCTTCTTTCTCCACTCCAGTCCCCAAACTTGGCGTGAAAGTCATTATTCTTTTTTTATTAAATAAGTAAGATTCCTTTTTTTATTGTAGTGAATATCGTTGTTTTCTAAACGGGTCAACCTAAAAACGGCCAGTTTATTTAGGTATGAGTTCTTTTTAAGCTTGACTCGTTTAATTTTTTTTTTAAATTAAAGACTTTTGTTAAATTAGAACTCCACATTTACAAAAGAAAAATGGCAAGTAAGCAGGTAACAATTTGCGCCGCAAGGCGCAACCCTGTTTTCAATTGTAAAACCAGTCCTGGCAAAAACAAAAGTTTGGTTCTAATGAGCTAATAAAATACTATGAACGACACGTTGAACTACTATAAAAATTCCAAAGCATCCGAGGCTAGGAAACCAAATGTACATAGGGATGGCAAAAAAATCCGAGCCTGACGGGTATGCCTGAAACCCGCAACATATGTGACGGGTATACCCAAAACCTGATGCGTTTGCGCAGGGTTTGAGATTAATTTTAAATTTTTTTGCGGGTATAAGATTTGGTAATATACCCGTTTACCCGCCGCGATTATATGTACCCGTTTACCCGATTATATATGCCCGTATACCCAATTATATACCTAGTATAAATTACTTTAACCACGGGGTGTCAGCCCAGTGGCCAGCCTCCCCCCTGCAAACCAGGAGGTCGCGAGTCAGATACTTCTCGGCTCGAAAAATCCTGCTGGGGACTAACCGCCAGGCAGCTATGGGGCTAAGCTAGCTTGGGGAGGGGGATCCCTCCCGTGGTCAGGGGTACCGTGCAATTACCCTTTTTTTTTAGTATAAATTACTTTTTGTATAATTATTTTTTATATAACTATATTTCATATGAGAATAAACTATATATTATATTTTTCTTTGTTTTGGTATTTTATGAAACTCGAACGCAAATGTAAGTGTTTATTTTGTTAAACTTTAAACATATTTTGTTGGAACAAATATATTTTGATTAATAATTACCCGAAAAATATCCGACGGCTTTACACCTAGTACGTATACCCAACGGGTATTTTTAGTAAATTAACGGGTATACCCGAAACCCGATGGGTAAATACCCGATAGAAACCCTACGGGTTTTGGGTCGGTTGGATAAGGTTTTCTAATCAGGTATGGCCGTATGGGGTTTGGATTACCCAAAGCCGTCCGAAACCCGACCCATTACCATCCCTAATATGTACCCCATGCATTTCTCAAGTGAGAGGTCCTGGGTACGAAACCCTCCCAAGACAAAAAAAATGAGGTTTAGGAATGTCAGAGGGTTTTCCTGCAAAGCAGGTTTCCTCCTTAAAAGGTTCAGGGTTGGGGGTGTCCCTAGGTAACCAAGTATGTTGCCAACTTTGCTAGTGAGGGGCGGCCTCGAGGCGTCTCTAAATGTTGTTAAAAAAAATCAAATCCGAAAGAAATAAACGTGTTGATTCTCCGAACAAGCTTTCTTGTGTTTAACAACTTGGCCGTATTCCGTCTTGGGCGTAACTTTACCCGCAACGAACCCATTATCCCTGAGCCCAACCAAACTCCACACTAGTTTTCAATGGAATTCATTCCAATTTAAATTCATTCCCAAAACATTTAGCGAACCAAACATCCCCTAAAAGTGATTATAAGATGCAACGGGCCACGGGGAACCTGATCTGATTCAGGTCTCAACTCGGTCTTAGCAGACTCTCCTTTTTATGATTATGGGCCACTTTTGCTTTCTATTGGGTCTCAACAGTTTAATGAACGAAATGGACTACCTTAAATTTGATGCTGGCCTGCTGGGCCTAAAAGTTTTTCCCAAATAGTTGTTATACTCACGACTCACGATGGTCAAAATAGGCTCATACTTGGTTTATCGACATAACTAGTGGTTTGACTTGCCGCTCTTTGCGCCAGCGTCAAAACGTAAAGTAACTTGAATTCACACCGTCAAATGAAAATGTGTTGTATGTGACATAACTCATCTCGAAAATAATATAAGACTAAACATAGACCAGCTAAAACATACATAAAATAAGAACGAAAAGTATTGTACTTGATCAGACTTGTTAAAAAAAGACTTTACGTAGAATTAGTGATATTTTGTCTTATTTTAGGAATGGATTATCTCTTGTTGAACAAGTTTGTTTAGGTTTATAAATATAGATTAGATGCTATTTAATTTTCAATTCTATTTGTTGTAAGAATGATTTTGATTGAATAGAAAGAAAGAGTCGGGTAGTCCTCCCAAATCCATGTTGGTTAGTTTGCTAGATCGATTGTTTTGACCATATGTGCCAACAATAGGCTAAAAAAGGATATTCTTGATATTCAAAATCGTCCTAGTAGTTTGTTATGTTCATTAATAATGCAACACTAGATTGAGTTCAAGCATAAAAAATGAGATATTGATTAACATAATTAGCGAGTGAAAATAAAAGGCGAAACATTATGAGAATGAGTTGTATTTCAGCTCTTTTGGTTCGTTATTATTAATCTACTATTGATCAACTTTCTTTTCGTTTGAGAAGGGGTTGGCCTTTATGTAAGTTATCTTCTGTTGAAGCTCCACATTATTATGTTATGACATTAGCTATTAACAATCTAAAGATAACAAAATGGAGACTTGAGTAGCGTTCGGTTAACGTAAGGTTTAGAATAATCGAAATAAGAAATCATTGTAATTAACTTTACTTTAGTGATCGAATTAAGAAATCATTGTAATTAACTTTAGTATATATTTATAGAGTATGTCATGTATGTTTTGTCTTACCTTTTAGTAAATAGTTAAGATTCATATTAAATCGTAATCAGTAAAATAGTGATCTGGTAAAAGAAATTAATATTGAATCTAATCAGTAAATTAGTGATCTAGTAAAAAGATTAAAACTTATTGTTGAGAGTGGGATTTGAACCCACGCCCTTTCGGACCAGAACCTTAATCTGGCGCCTTAGACCAACTCGGCCATCTCAACACATGTTAAATCCTAAACAAATATACATATCTATATAACTGTAAAAATCAGTCTTCCTACTCTTACCCCAAGTTTCTATTTTTAGAAAGTTTAGTCCCTCCAAGTTTAAAGTAACCATGTCTTGAATATGGAAAGGCAAATAACATGATAATCATCAAACTATAATTAAGCACCTTCATTGCACTACATGTATCTCATTCATATCTTGTAATATTACGTATTTTCTCAAAGTACAATTCTTTGATATATAATTTAGAATGTTTTTCAAAATAGAAATGGAATATATACATGTATCATCTCTTATAGAGAGTCGGTTTACCTTTTGTGGTTCAACCACGGCCATTACGAATTTCTTTGCTAGAAAAAAAATACAGTTCTATATTAAATGAGCATACCAATTACATCTATATACAACTAATTCAATGAACAATCAATACCACATTTAAACTTGTTATTAATTGCCTTTAAATACCTTATCATGTCACTATTTCCTATTAAAACATTTATCAAATGGATTGCAAAAAACAATATCTTTAAAAGGTATTTATTTTGAATGTCGTTGCAATCGTCTAGTTCGATCATTGAGCACAGAGTTTGTCACGCAATCTTTAAAGTATGCGACAAGCATTAAAGTAGATAGGAGAAGATTGACAATTAAAGCATGTGTCGCGTGCTTTGTTGTTGGCATTAACAGGTTTAGCTTAAATGCAACATGTTTGTCGATATCTAGTCACTAGATGTATCTTTATAATGGATACCTAAATGGTGCAAATAAAAGTAACTTGAAAGGATGAACTGATAAAGTTATCTACATATATGGCTGAATAAATCTAAATGGTGTTTATAAGTAAGGATCCACGATGTTTAATAAGTGTTAGTGCATTATTTGTGGATGTTACTGTTCAAATACTAAACGAATATACCTACCAATCATACATGATGAACAAGACACGAAGATGCTTCAGTCACATGACATGTATGCATAAGTAGGTTCTTTCGCATAGAATCCATGTGAAAGTAGCTACTTTCGCATGAAACAGATGCGGCAGACTAGTTTAGCATAAATAACAACTTTGTGTTCTTCATTTGTAAGTTTGATCTCAGAGAGTTATTTGTAAATTATGCGCTTAAACGTTATGATTATGTATACTCCTTCAGTGTATGTTATTATCATTGTCATATTATCAATATAATCATTCGATTGATTTTACATATTGACATATTGTTTATGATTCACGAATTAAGCAAACTTCCGTCTACTTTTAATCGAGCAAAGATTTTAAACCGAAACTAGTTTTAACAATAAGCTCATTCATTTATGTTTACTCCAACCGTTATGCATTCTCAGGGTAGTGCACAACGCTCGGTTAATGACTTGAAACATTCGAACTTGAGCAAATAGTAGTAGTTATCTCTCTCCACTTTATTTCATTGCATAAACGAAAAGAATAAGCTCTTTTGTTTAGTTGGTAAACACATACCCATCTTATTGAAAAAAATTAAACAAAAGAAACATGGTGATATATCGGTCTAGCGAGTTCATCTCCATCTATATGACTATTGCTCTTATTGTTGTATATAACGATCGAGATAACCGTGAATAATCAAGATATTTGTTTTAAAGTACCACGTTCATCACATTACCTAATACCTACTTTTGTTTGATTTTTTTACGTAGATACTTATTTATTGTATGGCTTTATAATATAAAAGAGATTACATGTATGTCGTTTATAAAGATAAATACAAGGTTTTTGAATATTAGACTATGTGTTATACTCGGATGAGGGTGAGGGTGATGACGTGACACTCATGCGTCACGTAAACAAGTTAGTGTGAGAAAAAATGGTTATAAAAGGTAGGTAAGGGTGAGAGTGATGAGTGAAAAGTAGGTGCGTGAGGTGGTGTATTTTAATTAGTTTGAACTAAAAAAACGAATAAAAGCTTTTATCTCATCTGCGTACGATCACAATCACCCAAAACCCTTTCACGCCCCTCTCACTTATTGGAGGCGTGATGTTAGGGCTTTATGGGACTTGACACATCACTCTCACGCCCCATGCGTGAGACCATATCATAGAGTCTTAACATAGTCTAGCTACACTTAATCACATATTAGTGTAATTATCACGAAGGTGTGATATTTTCAATTGTTTTTATTTGGAAAAAGTTAATATGTATTAAATGAAATAGAGATGCCAAAACATTTTTCTGTAAAATAATTTAATGAACAATTAATATTGCATTTACAATTTTTATTAATTGTCTTAAATTTTCTATCACGACACTATTACCATTTAAAACACTTGTCAAATAGATTTCAGTAACGAACCTCAATTGCAGCTGCTCCTTCATAACTTCAACTAGTTATTTACTTTGAGTGTTGACTTTACAAAGTTTTTGAATTAAATGTCATTTCATAGTCTTAAAGGACTCAACATGTACAAATTGCTTTTCTTTTGTTAAATTCTGGAAGATGGATTTAACTCTAAGGATATTTTTGTTTAAAACATAAACTCAAATTTGTTTTAAGTTATCCTTTAAAATTCATTCAAAGTTTATTCTTATAAAGTAATTTAACTTTCTCCATCAATTTTAGGCTTATGTAATATTTTTGTAATTGTTTAAATCTGATCAACATTAAGTATGACAAATAAAGCATATATTAATCCTGATTATTATTAAGCTGTTATCTTTTTCTACAATTTGACTTGATTAAACAATTATAAAACATGTTTCTTATTTCACAATTTCTTCCCTTACTATGACCTCGTGCTTCAAGAGAAATGGAGAAACAATCGCTTATTAATAACCAAAATTCATATATGTATCATTAATTTCAGTTAATTTTAATATATTACAACATTTATAAAAAAATAATACGCATGATATGAAGATTGGGTGATAGAAAAAAAAGGTGATTGTAGAAATTTAGTGAAACATGCACTTAAAAATTTGGTTACGGTAAATGAAGTCTACTCACGAGAAATCCTTAGTGTTTACCGTTACGCATGTTATACAACTCAAATGGATAATAATATAAGAATAAGATATAACACTTATGTGAAAGTATTAGAAGTATATAAAGCTTTTGTGATAGACCGTTGTAATTAATATTTAACAGGGTTGGATGGGAAGAAATATACAGAAAATTATGAAAATATTGGTAATTAATAATTGAGTTGTAATATTTTTCAAAGAAAGTCAGTCACAAATCTTTTCTAACGTGATAACTTCTAAATTTATAATAACGTTTTATTCCAAATTTGTTTGAGTTACGCGACCTAAATCATAACAAAATGGTCTAATTGTATGGTGTTTGACTGTTTGCGCCCCCTCCCCCGCCCCAAAAAAATAGTGAGAGTTCAAATCTTTGCAAATGCAAAGTTGAATATGCTATAAAAAAACAAAAACCATCATTATGTTATTATGAACCCTTGTAATTGATTATGTTTTTAACTTTATAGAAATCTGAAGATGCTTTCTTCAGGTTGGTTGGGATACTGAATTGTTTCATTTACATCACCTAAAATTGACATTTATATAAAGAATTTCATAACGGTTAAACAGTATTACAACTTGATCGATATTTTGAATTATTTTTTTAATAGTTTTAGTAAATTATAAATATATTATATCACTGTTAGGTGATTTATCTTAAAAAATCATCATGCTTGTCTAGTTTGCTTATTTTTTTGTCTCAAGCGAGAAGTCTATAACTAATTTTACGTTGGGATTACGTGTTATTGTCGTGGGATCGAATAGTGTAACATCCGCGAAAATTCCGGTAAGCACCGCCGATTAAAAATTTTCAATTTAATATATTATTATAACATAATACGTTTACTCATTTTCATACCGCGTCGATA
>WOUH02000012.1:1134240-1146973 GCA_009936405.2 Stevia rebaudiana
GAGAAGTTTCTGAATGCAGGTGACGGACGGATTAGCTTGGAAGCATCATGGACTTAGTATGCTGGCATATAGTTAGTGATATATGATGTAAAATATATTAGATAGAATGTAATAGCACTCTGGTTTTAATAAAATGAAGTTTTTGTTCCGCTGCTGTGTACTCTTTATCTTAACCATTGTGCTTATGTGTAAATCCAATGACGTGGCGAGCCCCTGGAATTTGGGGCGTCACAGTTAAGCTTGAGCTTAAATTGCCAGCTCAATATAGAATTTAAGGTTTAGACTGATTGGTTTAAAATTCGAGTCAAGCTCAAGTTGACTCAACTTGACTCGTGAACAATTCTATAATTATGTTCAAGGACTCTACCTTAAGACACAAATTACTTCTTGACCTTCCTATTGTTCTAATGGACATCTTAGAGCATTCATTCGAATGAATTAATTATTCTTCCAACAAGATGTTGGATACCAAGATAGCTCGAATCATAATGCTATCAACAAGTATTGGACATATTGGTAATGAAATTTTACCATTAAGTTGGTTTGAGTGATAGCAATCACTAGGGTTTCAAAAACAAGTAACAAAAATTGAGTGAACAATGTTTATTAATCAAATATAAATCAAGTGTAATTCAATGATAATTATGATACCAGTTTGCTTTTGGTAACGAAAGTGAAAGTTATAATTATTATTGACCAAATTTATAATATGATTTATTGTTGTTTATGATTCATAATTTTAATTATTGAAAATTCAAACATATCATAAAACCAATTAAATCCGTATAATCATCAAAACCAAACAATCAAAACTGTCCGACCGACCCAACCCACCCAATAAATTGTTTTTATCCGTTTTCATTCATAGTTTATTTTAACAACGAAATATCTGACCATCCGGCTTCACTATGGCGAACATGTCAGCCGTACACCCAGTGAATCGCTGAAAGTGTGACAACACAGTACTCGTCCGCCCTAGATGAGAAGAAACCTAATGAAATCAGTAAAACCCATCCGCATGTCAGGCTCAAATTCAAAACCTATCCAATTTCCGAACTCTATTCTCCACCTAGATGCCATTGGGCTAAAAGCGTGTTGATTTTCGTTCATACTTAACGGCTCAACCAAAAATTTTCATTAAAAACATAAAAAATATGGGCCCATAAACACCCCGATGGCCCGATGTGCCACTATAAATTGGAAATTGCAGCCCACAACACAAATCTTTACCAGATCTAGGAATACGGGTCGGATAAAAACCTACCCAAGTACCCATTATCAATCGACCTACATTCTACATACACCCTATTGTCCAATTTCTTGTACAGAAAGACAAAGACACTGAAAACCTCAGAAACCCTTTGCAATTTTATCTCAAACTCAATCAAATCACCATGGGTCAAGGAACTCCGGGAGGTTTAAACCAGCAAAACAATTCCGGCGGCCGCAAAGACGGCGACAAAAAGGAGAAGAAATTCGAACCGGCAGCACCACCGGCTCGAGTCGGCCGGAAACAACGCAAGCAGAAGGGACCAGAAGCAGCCGCTAGGCTACCAGCAGTAACTCCTCACTCAAAGTGCAGGCTCCGGCTGTTAAAGCTCGAACGGATCAAAGATTATTTGTTAATGGAAGAAGAATTTGTGGCAAATCAGGAGAGATTGAAGCCTCAGGAAGAGAAGACGGAAGAGGATAGGTCTAAGGTTGATGATCTACGTGGATCTCCGATGAGCGTTGGGAATCTGGAAGAATTGATTGATGAGAATCATGCGATTGTGTCGTCGTCGATTGGACCCGAGTATTACGTTGGGATTTTGTCGTTTGTTGATAAGGATCAGTTGGAGCCTGGATGTGCGATTTTGATGCATAATAAGGTGAAATTTTTGCTTGTTGATGCATATTAAGGTGAAATTTGAGCTTTTGATGCATAATAATGTGAAATTTGTGCTTTTTTATGCATAATAATGTGAAATTTGTGCTTTTTTATGCATAATAATGTGAAATTTTGTTCTTTTTGATGCATAATAAGTTGAATTTTGTGCTTTTTGATGCATAATAAGGTGAAATTGTCCTGTTTGATGCATAACAAGGTGAAAATTGTGCTTTTAGATGCATAATAATGTGAAATTTGTGCTTTTTGATGCATAATAAGGTGAAATTTATGCTTTTTGATGCATACTTAGGTGAAATTTGTGTTTTTTTGATTGTGTTGAGATGGTTAGATGATTTCTTTGTGCTGATGGTTGCTTGTATGAATACTTTTTCAGGTTCTTTCTGTTGTTGGGCTCCTGCAAGATGATGTGGACCCAATGGTATCTGTCATGAAGGTTGAAAAAGCTCCATTGGAATCATATGCTGATATTGGTGGATTAGATGCTCAAATTCAAGAAATTAAGGAAGCAGTTGAGCTTCCTTTAACTCACCCTGAACTATATGAAGACATTGGGATCAAACCGCCTAAAGGGGTTATATTGTATGGAGAACCTGGTACAGGCAAAACTTTGCTTGCAAAGGTATACACAATACATAATTTTATATACTTTATCTTATGGTAATATCAATATTACTCTTAGGTTTTGTGATTTCTGATACAGATTTGTTTTTATTTATATTTAAGCCCTTTTTTTTGTTGTTTAGGCAGTGGCAAACTCTACATCAGCAACTTTCTTGCGTGTTGTTGGAAGTGAATTGATTCAAAAGTACCTTGGAGATGGTCCTAAGTTGGTTAGAGAACTCTTCAGAGTTGCAGATGATCTTTCTCCATCAATTGTTTTTATTGATGAAATTGACGCCGTTGGTACAAAAAGGTATGTTGAAGGAAGTTTGTTTATTTGAATGAATTCTACCCATTTAGTTGGGCCGTGTAGGATGTTAATTGTCATTGTGGCAAAATAAAATACCCGCCAAAAAGAGAATCGGTTGAATTGGTGGATTAATCTGCCAAAAGTGTATATTAAGTGTGTAACCCATTGGAATCATTTTATTTGAAAAATTAGATTATAATTAATAGAATAGTTTTGTTATGTATTTGGAATTGACACTCTATGACTCTAATTATATATGTTACATCAGTTAAAAAACATATTATATTGATCAATGTGGTAACCTATATAATGATAACAATTAGTAACCAAATAATGATAAGAAAACATTATTGCTAGATATATTAGCAAATAGGGGCAAAGTTATCAGGTTGAAACATAAAAACAGAAGGTTTGTTGATTTTTTGTGGTATACGTCTTGTTTATGGTTATGTTTATTCATTTTTAGACAAAAAGTTGCAATTTTTTTCTTTAGTTTTTACCCCCATTTTGAATATTGACTGTGAAAGTCGGCGTAATTATGGATTTTATGCAGGTACGATGCACATTCTGGCGGTGAACGTGAAATTCAAAGAACCATGTTGGAGTTGTTGAACCAATTGGATGGTTTTGATTCGAGAGGCGATGTTAAAGTGATCTTGGCCACAAACAAAATTGAAAGTCTTGACCCGGCCCTGCTTCGACCGGGTCGAATTGACCGGAAGATAGAGTTTCCACTTCCCGATATTAAAACCAGGAGACGCATTTTCCAGGTACACTCTCACAAAAATTGCAACTGCTGATGATCGTTTTGACCCATTTAGTTATGAATGGGTCAGGTCAGGTTGGGTTGGCTTAAGCTGATCTTGGAGATGACCATTTTGACCCAATTAGTTATGAATGGATCGGGTCAGGTTGGGTTGACTTAAGTTGATCTTCGAGATGACCATTTTGACACATTTAGTTATGATTGGGTCGGGTTGGGTTGTGTTTTATATTAAATGGGTGAATAAAGAACTTTTTAAACAAAAAGGAAACGGGTCAAACGGGTTAAACCCCAAAAGTCTAATCTTAGTCTATGCCACCTCCTAAATAGTTAATCACAGTTTAGGCTCTTATTGTAGTTTCTTTTGTTTGCAATTGTGGTTGACACATAATTTGTTTATAAAAAGTTGCAAAAGAGTGTTTGCACCCAATTCAATACATAACTGTTCATCTTGTGTTAATTTCGTTTTGAATACTTAATGTGTCGGTTCTGATTAAACAACTTAGGATGTTGCATGCATTACAAATAAAAATTTGCATGGCGTTCAACCCATTTGATCTTTTTTAATTATTTTCATATTTAGCCCATTTGATAGACTCCATAAGTAAGCAAAAGGGTGACATTTGCCACCTCTTACATTGATTTTTTAAAAAATTGTGATTAAATGCTTAATGATTATGTTAATCTAGATACATACATCAAGAATGACTTTGGCTGATGATGTCAACTTGGAAGAGTTTGTTATGACCAAAGATGAGTTTTCGGGAGCTGATATCAAGGCTATATGTACCGAGGCTGGGTTACTTGCTTTAAGAGAACGCAGGATGAAGGTCAGTAAAACTTTAGGGTGAAAAGACCCCAGTACCCCTGTTGACTGATATCTGTTAGTTTTGGATGAAAATGGCATTTTTTTAAACGTCAAGGATGAAAATAGCATATATTTTGGTTTCGTTTTTGGACGTAAGCTGATAGCTTTTTTTTAAACCCCGGGGGTGATTTTGACAATTAACTCTAAATTATATTTTGTTCTTATATGCTTTAAAATAAAAGGCTGAAATTCCTTTACTTAAAGACAGCAACTTGCAAGCCTCTTGGATCATAGGTGGCGAAACGGGTTTGGGTCAAACATATGGTTTTTTTGTTCTGACCAAAACTTGAAACGGAATGAGCTGACCCGCAAACATTTTTATGCTTGTTATTGTAGGCTTACTATATTTTTTTTTAGTTAACTGCAGTTTTCGTTCATGGGGTTTGCAAGGATTAACAGTTTCCGTCATTAACGTTTCAGCTCTTAACAGTTTTCATTATTAACGTTTCAAGTCTTAACAGTTTTCATCCCTAACGCTTCAAGTTTTAATAGTTTTCCGTAAATGGTTTAGCGACAAAAACTGTTAAGACTTGAAACCTTAGGGACGAAAACTTGTAAAGCATAGATTGAAACTGTTAAAACTGTTAAAGCTTCAAACCTCAAGGACCAAAACTGCAGTTTACTAATTTTTATTTTTTTTGGGGGAAAATCAGGTGACACATGCCGACTTTAAGAAGGCAAAGGACAAGGTTATGTTCAAGAAGAAAGAGGGTGTACCAGAAGGACTTTATATGTGATAATGTTTTTAAACAATCATGAACATGTTTATGTTTTTTTTTTCTTTAAATGTTAATGTATGATGATTATATTCTCTCAGTTTTGAGGGTGGAGATGAAAGTTGCAATCTGCATTTCTTTGAGGATTATAGAATTAGGTTGATCATGTGTTCTTTAAGTGTTGATGTATGATATCAATTAATCTTGTCTTCATTAAAGTTTTCATTAAAGTTTAAGTTTTGATTATGTAACTCAACTTAATACATGAGTTTTAAGCTAATGTATTTATATATTGGTTTACAAACCCGTGTTTTACACGTGATTATATAACTAACATTAAGATTTTAAAAATTTAAAGACGAAAATTGTTAACAGTTGAAACCGTTAAAAATGGTTTATGAAATGGGTGGACTGAAAATATAAACTATTGCTAATCTTATAAATAAAAAGTGTAATTTACTTTTTTTTAAAATATAAAATAAATATTTATTTATAACAAATTTAATTATTTCAAAATATAAATATATTTTAGAATCTACAGGATTATCCGATGAAGAAAAGAACGAGTCCGTAAACACTTTGCAACAAAATGAGAACGTTTATTTTTAAAATTAATGATATTGTTTGCATCTTAATGTATGTTTTTTCTATGTAAGATATTGAAGATAATTAAAGAAGTATTTTTATGTTAATTGTTACGATCTAACGGTTAGCAAAAAAACCCGACAGGACCGGTTTAAAACTAGTTTAAGAAGAAGAACCGGTTCCGGTTTGGAACCGAACCGGTTAGACCGGTTCCGGATTTTCATATAGTGGAACCGGTTTGTCTTGAGAACCGGCTGGGTGTAAACCGGTAACCTTAAGAACCGGTTTGGAAACGGTTCCGGTAAGAAAAAAAAAAAAACGGTTTGATCACCTCTAATATGAACCCACCTCTAAATTACCTAAAACCCAAAGTGACCCATTTTGTAATAAAAAGTCACCGATATTAACCCAAATTTAATCATATGGGTTTATTTTGCCGGGCCTAATCTATACCAAAAGGTATTTTAGAGTTTATGACTTTTTAAATTCAGATGATAAGCCCGATTTATACCGGACAGGCCCAGTAGTTTTGACCCGTCAGATCTGCAACCAAACCGGAGACGATAAGCTTGAAACCGTCTAATTCGAGTCTTTGGGTTTCCCAAAAACCCTAAACCCTAAATCGAATATCAAGTTCTTCTCGATCCTTCTATCTCCCCATTATATTATATTCTCTCTCTACTCTCTCTCTACCCATCTCACACTCTACACTTCATCTTTTCAATCGTCTGCACCACAGCCGTCAATCCGTCATGTATCGTCTCGCCGCCAACATCGCATCCAAATCAAGGTCAGTATCTTCGTTACATTTTGTTTAACAGCAAGAAACACATCAATTTGGACTGATTTTGTTGTTCCTTGATTGATATTCAGGATCGCAAGAAACAATGCTCAACAGGTATGTATTGTGTTATCGTTTATGTGATATTGATGTGACTGATGTGGTGTGTGAAATTGGTTAACGGCTGTGAATCTGCTGCGTTGTGTGATTCAGATCAACTCTAGTTTGAGCTGGAATCGTAACTATGCGGCGAAAGATATTAAATTTGGAGTGGATGCTAGAGCCTTGATGCTTAGAGGTGTTGAAGAACTTGCTGATGCTGTTAAAGTCACAATGGGTCCCAAGGTTTTTAAAAAATTTTTTTTTTTGGCGATTGTTGTTTTAATTCTATGATTACTGAGATGGTGCAGATTGAACTGCACAATTGAACCATTCGTTATTGCTGTTTTATTTGAACATATGAATTTGAACATTCGCATATGTTGGTTAGATAAATACACAATTTTTAATAGCTTTCTGTTGGATGGTTCAAATGTATAGTGAAAGTTTACTTTTTTGACATAAAGTGCTGCAATTATCATTTTTCGGTGTCCGAATACAGAGATTAAACGTCATGATTTTTTAGATCGTTTATTCATCCGAAGTTTAGGGCCTTTTACAGCAGACTTGATTAAAGTCCTTTTTTAAGCATTAGTATATTTTTTCTAAATAAGTTGAATGATCAGGTCTCCAAAACAGTTAATTTTTTACAAATGGCTGATTATTTGGCTCTGATTGTTAAAATGCACACACAAACATCTTCACTTGTGTCATTTTTCATTAGCCGGATTTGAAATAATATTCCTACATAAAGCATTCTCCTTTTGATTTGGTAGTTTCATCCAGATTTGTAGTCTGCACAGTGTAATATACTTTTACAAACTCTTTAGGAATTTTTTCAGTTGTATTACCACTATACATTTTATGTTTTTTTATAATTTATAATGTAATAAGAGTTCAACGTTATATGCTTAAAATTCTTCTTTATAAAATTATAGTTTATAAACTGTCCAACTAATTTTCATCATTGACTTTTAAAGGGACGCAATGTGGTCATTGAACAAAGTTATGGAGCTCCAAAGGTGACAAAGGATGGTGTCACTGTCGCAAAAAGTATCGAGTTTAAAGACAGAGTGAAGAATGTCGGTGCCAGTCTTGTAAAGCAGGTTGCTAATGCCACCAATGATGTTGCTGGTGACGGTGAGTTTTTTTTTAATTTGTATTTATTTATTTATTTTTAATTAAATTAGAGTGGCCTATTTCTTAAAAATCTAACATGTTCCATTGAATTTCAGGTACCACTTGTGCAACGGTTCTCACACGTGCAATTTATTCTGAAGGTTGCAAGTCAGTTGCAGCTGGAATGAACGCGATGGATCTTAGACGCGGTATTACTATGGCGGTTGATTCAGTTGTAACCAACTTGAAAAGTAGAGCTAGAATGATCAGTACATCTGAAGAAATTGCTCAGGTTTGTTTACTTATTTTTCACAAATCAAAGTTTTTTAAATATTATGAAAATAAATGATCCTATTAATTTTGTCTGTATTGTGTTTTTGGTATTAAAAGGTTGGTACAATATCAGCAAATGGAGAACGAGAAATTGGTGAGCTTATTGCAAAGGCAATGGAGAAAGTTGGGAAAGAAGGTGTTATTACCATATCTGTAAGTGATTTATAAAGTTCTTGTTTTTAATTTAATAATAATATAATGATTATGTTTATGAGAGTTTTCAAAATATTAGTGATGTAAAGTTTTAAAAGCTTGTACTGTCTAAGTATGTCTTCTATTTTACTGTTGCTGTCTTTGATTTTACAACTTATATTTGTTGTTTTAACTTTTAACTAAATTTTAAAGTTTTATTTATATCTATGATGGCTTTGAAAGTAATATTGTTTTATTGTAGGATGGTAAAACACTTCAGAATGAACTGGAAGTGGTTGAAGGAATGAAGTTGGATAGAGGTTATATATCACCTTACTTCATCACCAATACAAAGAACCAAAAATGTGTAAGCTTTAAAGTTTTTTATAAATAGCATTTGAAATACTTTATGTATACTCTCTTAATCGGTTTAACATTTTTCTGATGATTTTTATCTATTCCTACAGGAATTAGAGGACCCTTTGATTTTGATACACGAGAAAAAAATCTCCAGCTTAAATTCAATTGTTAAAGTTTTAGAGTTGGCTTTGAAGGTAATAAATTTATTCAATTAGCAGTTAACAGTCATTATTATTATTATTATTATTATTATTTTTTTGGTAATTTTTGGTGTTTACTTATTTGATGTATTTCAGAATCAAAGATCACTTCTGATTGTAGCTGAAGATATTGAAAGTGAGGCATTAGCCACTCTCATTCTTAACAAACTTCGTGCTGGTATTAAGGTATTGTATTTTTTTTTTAATTTTTCCATGAGTTTGTTATCAAATCATATCTATCAGCAGCAAATTTATGTCACACTAATAATTGACTTTCCATCAGCCTAAAAATTCTTTTTAATAACAAGTTAGATTTTTCTCAAATAGCATAATTTTGTAATTGTATTCAACACCGATTATTCATAAAAAATTATGTTTTTTTGAACAAATAGATATCCTTGGTCAATTTATTATTTTTGTTTTGCATTATCTTCTCAACCTACTAAAAAAACTTTTTTTTTCTGTAGGTTTGTGCCATTAAAGCACCTGGATTTGGAGAAAACCGAAAGTCAAATTTGCAAGATCTTGCAACCCTTACTGGAGGAGAGGTGATTTTGTTTTACCCTGCTTTGATTCTCACTTTTCTTATAATTTTTACTGATTTGTTGCTTGTATTCTAACTCATAAATAATAATTTATTTTAAAAATTTTGTTTTAGGTGATTACCGATGAACTTGGCATGAACCTTGAAAAAATGTCACCAGAAATGTTAGGAACATGCAAAAGGGTAAATTTGTTTTTTCACCACTATTTCTTACTGACATATGGAGTATATTACCATATCTGATATTCTAATTTTTTGAACATAATTATAAATTTAGGTTACAATATCAAAGGATGATACTGTTATTCTTGATGGAGCTGGTGATAAAAAAGCCATTGAAGAAAGATGTGAACAGGTTTCTACTCTGACCCATAGTTTTTCAACTCGATTGATTCGTTATATTTTATAAATTAAATTAAAATATGCGTATAATGTATTACAGTTGAGATCGACAATCGAATTAAGCACTTCTGATTATGATAAGGAGAAACTTCAAGAGAGATTAGCAAAACTTTCTGGTGGTGTTGCTGTTTTGAAGGTATTAATGTTTTTTAACTGTACATGATATTACTAACTTTATATATATATATATATATATAAAATTAAAAAATAAATATAATGAATTGATCAGATTGGAGGAGCGAGTGAAGCTGAGGTTGGTGAGAAGAAAGATCGGGTTACTGATGCTTTGAATGCCACAAAAGCTGCAGTTGAAGAAGGAATTGTACCAGGTAATTTAAAAATATTATTAAAGCTATTTTAATTTGTTTTAACGCAGGATGTGATTTTTTATTATTCTTCTGTTTTCTAATGTTGAAACTTATTTATTTATAGGTGGTGGTGTTGCTCTTTTATATGCTTCTAAGGAACTTGATAATCTTAAAACTGCCAATTTTGATCAGAAGATTGGTGTTCAAATAATTCAGAATGCTCTCAAAGTATGTTCCCAGCTTTATGAAAAATAATAACTATTATTTGCTCATGTTTTATTTTATTAATTTTTTTGTTTATTATTATTTAGTCACCTGTGCACACAATTGCTACCAATGCTGGAGTCGAAGGTGCTGTTATAGTTGGAAAACTTTTGGAGCAAGATAACCCTGATCTTGGATATGATGCTGCTAAAGGTTTTTTTTTTTTTTTTTTTTTTAATTCTTGTTAAACACAAACCAACTGTTTATCAAACGGTTTACGACCCGTTTAATACACTTACTCCAAAAGTTCAAATTTTGATTCTGTTTTTACTAAGCAAATTTGATGATTACTATTTTATCTTGCAAATAGGTCAATATGTAGACATGGTCAAAGAAGGAATTATTGACCCACTTAAAGTTATCAGGACCGCATTAGTTGATGCCGCAAGGTAAATTTACTTTTACGCACTATTGTTTAACTTGCTTTATTTTACATGCAAAAACCGACTTTTTTTTACTGTTGTTTTCAGCGTGTCATCGTTATTAACCACAACCGAAGCTGTGATTGTTGAACTCCCGAAAGACGAGAAGGAATCAGCTGCAATGCCTTCAGGAATGGGTGATTACTAAAGACATGAATAACTGATTTCATATTTTTTTGTTAATGTATTATGAGAATTTTCAAAACTGTAAAACGAGGTACTTTTGATAGTTGTCATTTAGATCTGATCCGATTCTCTTAACTTATATGAGATTTTGTGGTTTTCTTTGGTTTCTATTCTTACGGATGTAATCATGGGTCGGATTATTAGTAGAAATTTATAATGGCGTTGGTGTATGAGGTTCCATTTTCTCGGTAATAAACAATATGATTGATTTATAATTAGCTTTCTCAAAAGTCCAGCAAGTGCGTAAAGAGTTTTAATGTTTTAAAACTTTACTTGAATATTAACTGTAGAATGTTTTTTTTATTTTATATGTTATTATTAGTGCAGTCGATAACGACTTGTTTCAGCTGATCTTGAGAGTACGTGTATGATGGGGTACATGTACCGTCAACTTTAATATTTATTCATAATATACTATATGATGTACTAGTAAGTAGTAACGTGAAGATAAGTGACAACCAAAAACAATTTCTTACCTATTGAACCATATACGATCTCTGTAGTTGAGCTCGAACTTGAGCTACCACCACCCGTTTGGGTCTACCTGTAGCTAAAGTAGAAACTCTCTTGATTTTTTATACTTTATAAATATGGTTGATGGTTATAATACAAAGTACAAAAATTTGTAAGAAGGGTAGGAAGGAACACCGTAATGATACTTGGCAAATTCAAAATAAACATGAAAGGGTATTTTCGTCTTAATAGAATCGCATAATCTCAAAACTGAAACGTAAAATCAGGGATGCGTATTTCATGCAGAGGGTTACGTTCTTTTATTCAATTTTTCGAGTTGTATTATCCAAATCCTCAACAAGTTTACTTCGTTAGTATCAATTACAATTTCGCGGAGATTATAATCAACGATATCTTATTGATTGTTAATTTTGTTCGAATTTCTCACCCACTATGGTCGTTGTTAGAGATTCAAATTACGTACGCTATTCATATTATTCTTTACGAATCAATAACAACATGTATAATTCGGAACAAAAATCCGTATTCTGCTTTTGCCTTGTGTTTGTGTTGAAGTTTGAATCATCGATTGGATTTCATATGCTATGATTTGATGATTAGATTATGTTAGGTTATTGAGGTTATATCTGCAAGTTACGATTTTAGTATATGGGAACGTATTTATAAGACTGTGGTAGGTATTTTTTATGCAATGGATGAATGGAACGTATTTTTTAATGAAGGGAACGTATTTTTAAAAAACAAAAGCGTATTATTATATAGGAAGGAACACAGGAACATGATTTCTTTTCAAATTGTGTGGTACGTGAAATCCATAAGGTTGGTACGTAATTCGTTATGTTTGGTGCGTAATTCATTATGTTTTCTTTTCTATAAGGTTGTTGGTAAGTGAACATGACTTATTTCCAAATTGTGTGGTACGTAAATCCATAATGTTGGTACGTAATTCATTATTTTTGGTGCGTAATTCATTATGTTTTAGGTTGGTAAGTCAATGAACTATATTTACGCTCCAATAATTTTACGCATATTAATTTCATGGGATGAGTAATCAACACGCACCATAGTTTAGTTAATGGTGCGTATTTCATACCAATTCGTGGTTTCAATTTCATATCAAATTACTTACGAAATAATAAATCACGAATTCGTAAATCACGAATTCGTAAGTTTAGCGACCCGTATTTTAGGTAACATATAGAATTACCTTCATACCTTTTTCGCAAGTTTAGCGTATGAAAAAATAAGTGAATGATACTTTTTAATTACGCTTTTGCCACCGTGTTTATCTTAACCGTCCAAAAAACTAGATCTACGGTCCACTTTCCTTCCTACCCTTCGCACAAGAAATACGTTTTGTATGATAACCGCCCCCT